>JAEANM010027696.1:0-10501 GCA_017656035.1 Myanophis thanlyinensis
GCCGCATTCTGGACCAACTGCAGCCTCCGGACGCTCTTCAAGGGGAGCCCCATGTAGAGAGCATTGGCGTAGTCCAGGTGGGAGGTTACCAGGGCAGAAGTGACTGTGCGAGTTAATTACTAGTTTTTTACTATGTTAATTACTGTGCTAGTTAATACATCCAAGCATGTGGATTGGATCTCTTCCTAGGTACATAAATGGAATATTGCTAGCCATATTCCTTTCTGGACAGCTCTCTTTATTTTTGCTGACAAAAACTAATTCTGGTGCATCGAGAACGTACTTTCCCCACCACAGAAGGAATCACAAGTTCTTCACAAGTTCTGAAGAAGAGGAACAGAGAAGAAGCAAAAGCTGCCAAACTAACGTGGAGCAATTCAGGACTGTAAAGTGATCTAACAAATCCAAAACAAATTATTCTCTTTAGAGAAGCTAAAAGATCCAAACACCATGGGTCTGAAAGTACATTTGTAAAGTTACTCCTCGACTTACAACAGTTCATTTGGTGACCAAACTTACAATGGCACCAAAAAAATGTGACTTACGTTCATTTTTCACAATTATGATCTTTGCTGCACCCGCATCACCATGTGATCAAAATTGAGACATTTGGCAATTGATTCATATTTATCACCGTTTCCCAGGGTCACGTGATCCCCTTTTGCGACCTTCTGACAAGCAAAGTCAATGGGGAAGCCAGATTCACTTAATAACTGATCAGTTACTAACTTACCAACCGCAGTGATTCACTTAACAAGAAAAGTTAAGCAAGAAAAGTTGTAAAATGGGGCAAAACTCATTTAACAAATGTCTCACTTAACAACAGAAACATCTGGAGTCAATTGTGGTCGCAAAGTCAAGGACTATCTGTATATCACTGTATATAAATGCAGATGGTACAATTAGTCCTCAATATACGACCACAATTGCAACCAGAATTTCCATTGCTACCGAAGGTGGTTGTTAAAGTCATGTTGGATTTTACAATCTTTTTTGCCAAAGTTGTTAAGAGAATCTGGCTTCCCCACAGATTCGCTTATTGAAAGCCATCTGGGAATGCCGCAAATGGAGATCAGTTGACCCCAGGACACTGCAGCTGTGGTAAATACATTCCAGTTGCTAAGCATCCAAATTTTGATCACATGAGCATGGGGATGATTGGAAGTGCAAGGACCAATCATAAGCCACTTTTTCTGCACTGTTATAAATTTGAATGGCTGCTAAACACATGGTTGTACATCAAAGACTACATATATACCAGCCACAAGCTAAAGAATATGCTGGTTACAGCTTCAAAGAGAAGGAATATGGTTATAGACTTAGTTCCTTAAAACTACTGAAACATATTTATTAGAAATCAAGCCTCATGATATACGTGATACAGGATTCTAACAGAAAGGAGGCATTACATTAACCTAGCATTTGCACAAAATGCTTGACATGTAAGTACAAACCTAAGCCCTATCATTCTCACAACTTTCTGCTGTATTAACAACAGGACTGTGTAATTCTTCAGATTCCGTGATCAAATAATGCTTCAGAGCAGGAATGTTAGCATCTGTGTGGAGTTCCGGCTTATTCAATTGTACTTTTAAATAATACTTTTCTATTAAATTTAAGTATGGTTAAATGCCAAGGAAATATCAGATTGTAAATCTCACATATTAAAAGTCAAACTTGTAATTTTGAAGTGCAATGTACACTTCACACACATACACACACACACACACACCACAAGAGGAAATGAGGTACACCGAATTATATATATGGGTGGATCTGGGCTCATATGACACATTAATTCACAACGTAATTTTGTTTTAGTGTGATGTTGAAATCTACCCAACTGTGACTTATGCAATGAGCCATAATTAAAAACTGTGGTTTAATTCAATGGGCAAAGCCGATCACTGAATATAAAAATGCTACAGCAGATATTTTACTGCACAAGGCACCCTACACTACCATGCTATGCTAATTCATATATTTAGAAAATCTTCACTCTGGGAATGATACAAGACCAAATTTAGTTCTGGTTTTAATCGTAATCACAATTGGTCAAATGCTTTAGGAAAAAGGAAAACAGACTATCCAGACATTCACTGTGAAGCTTGATGTAATTTATATATTTGAATTTGTAGCATAACCTGGGGACATAATAGGATATATAGAATCTCAAAATATAAACTAAAATTAGAATTACAACATCTGCACAACAGCAGCAAATGTCAAATCCAGCTAGCCTGATCCAAAATTTTAGTGTCCTTTCCCAAACCAATATTACTTAGATGGGGTGGCAAAGAGCTAAAAATATCACAAATGGGCTTTGGAATCCAATAATTCCCAGAAATGCTGGTTGCACAAGTCTGGAAATTGAACTCCAAAAAAGCCTTAAAGGTTGCCAATTTTGGGAAACGTTGATCTAGACAATACCAAGATAAAACTGTCTTAATTAGATCAGATCACTTTAGTCTTACTAATATTTTTTGTAACATCAGGCAGAAATATGATCCTGTATTTTCCTTAACTGGTAGTACTTAATCTAATTTCACTGAAGAACATTGCTGTTAGAAATTCTTTCTAATGGGAATTGTGGTGATACCAGCATAGGTGGAGTGTGATGTTCTTACACTTATTTAATTATATGATGGGCAAAGGATGTACAAGAATGTCCTGTTTTAAAGCATCTCTCTCTCAGTCTACAGCTTTCTAGCTTCCCACACTTCAATTAATTCCCAACAGAAGATCTGACTTGTTTTTAAGTGATCGTGCCACCACTCCCACTAATGGGGCAGTCTTGGCTTCAGGAAATGGCTCAAGAGTTTCTCCTTTTGTAGGATAGTGTTTCTCAACCTTGGCAATTTTAAGATATGCAGACTTCAACTCCCACAATCTCCAGCCATCATAGGTGAGGAAGGTTGAGAACAGTGGCCCATGCTGGCTTAGGAATTCTGGGAGCTGAAGTCCACGAGTCATGAAGGAGCCATAATTGCCCACCCCCGGCCTAGAGAAACTCAGTTTCTCTATCCACAAATGTAATGGAGACTTGCCAAATACGATTTTATGACCAGTTCTATATTTGATAAACTGGCTGGCCTGTTTTTCTCACTGCTGTTGTCTTTTGGGATTCAAGAGAGTAAGTGCATTCCAAGTGTTGAATATTTTATATTAAAAGACTCAGGAACACGACTGAAGGACAACAGAGATTTCTGTAACAAAAGAACTGAAAGAAAAATCTAAACTGTGTAACACACATAGGTAATGATTTCTGATTCTGTCCTCTGCTTACACAAATGTCATTAAAAAAAAAAACATTATTCCATTCCTAAAAGTCTCCGAAAAAGCTTATGTAAAACATTGAAAAACTGCAACATAAAACAGAATCTAAAACAATAATAGCAGCAGCACTGGGGGAAAAAAAAACAAATTTAAATGGAAATGTTCTATTCTATTTTATATTAAATAAAGAGCTCAAAGAAAGTTACAGCTCATTTTCATTACTAATTTTAATCAGAGTGGCCCAATTTCATATTATTATAATCTTCAAATAAGAAAAAAATCCAAATACAGTATAATAGTTACATTAGTTCTAAAAAAATACAAAGGATAAGAGGTTCCTAGATTAATTTATTCTGGTTCAAAAATACTGGATTTTGAACTAAAATTCCATCTAAATGGCCCTTTGAATGGTGGTAAACTAAATTTTCTTCATTCCAGATGGATCTTTCTACCCAACAGGGCTAATTCAACGGGATTTCAAAAGATTCACCAAACCAACCTATAAAAATATAACTTTTCCAGCAATTCTGACAGGTGCCCAACCTCTATTTAAACATTTTCTCTCCTAGATAATGAATTAAGTTAAACGCTGCTTCAAGTGAAGGATTCTAAGGTTATCCAAAAAATCGAATGAGAACATTCATTTCTGGAATACAAACTATTTGTAATCCATACCACAATATTGCCCTTTTCTTTAAACTTACTATAAAACTCAGTTGTCTGACCAATTGCCATTAACAAATATTATGCAAAACCTATTTCTCGCAATTGGTAGAACAAATTTGCATAGTTTCCCAATAAGTTTATCTAGCTTCAACTGATGAATCAGTTACAACCATACCTGAATCAGAAAGTGTACCTCTATCACCACACATCATCTTGCCGGTTATATCCACCATTCAATCCATTAGAGCAGAGACACAGTTTCCATTCCCTAAGATGGCACATCTAGCGGAACATAGAAGAAGGGCCTTCTCCATGGTGACTCCTTCTCTTTGATAGCTCATAATTCAGAAATTAGAGTGGCCCGCACTTTGGCAGTCTTCTGCAAGGGTATGAAAACCTGGTTTTGCCAGCAGGCCTGGGGGACTCAAGAGTGGGATGGAACCCATCAAATGGCTCAGTTGAGTGTGTGTGTTGCCAGGAGGTAGTGTTATTTTTTTAATGTATTTTTCTATACTGTGTTTTTATTGCTTGTAAGCCAACTAGACTCTCTGTGAACAAGAAGGGGGCCATATAAATTTTATAAACAAACAAATAAAGCTGTCTTACTGCTATCTTTGAAAATGATCATGAAACTTCAGTTGGTACAAAATGTGACAGAGTTAATTTGTCAAAAGCTATTGCAGAAGGGCACTTCTTTCCACAAACAGAAGCACAATTCATTTAGCCAAAGTCATATATACATGGCAATGGGCTACAACATTATCCAATGTTGTCCTTAACCTTTATTCAGTTAGTTATCTGATTTGTATCACTACAACCTAGGCAAGACTTTCAGTGGTTTACATGCATTTAAAATACATATATATATATATAAGTATCTCCATAGTATGTGTGTACGCATATAAAAATCAATAAATACCACACGTAAATGAATCAATAATTGATGGCATCAATTCACGCTCACAAAGGCTCTCCAAAGTAATGTTTTAATAGCTTATGAAAAACCCTTAGTGAGGAGGGTGATTGGATTTCTGGAAAAAGGCTATTCCCAAACAGAGCACAGGAACAGAAAACAATTCTACCCATCCTGTACCAATGGATTGGGTCTGTTAAAGACCCAATCTCTGCAGGCGATAAGAGGGATTGGAAACAGGGTCTTCTTAGTGTTAGGCATCACACTGCAGAACATGGTGTGCCCACACAGATGCACCTGGCACCCTTACTTCTGGTATTTTAAAAAAATTAGAAAAAATACTGTTCAACAGGCTTTTCTTTCTAGCAAACAATATCTGGCATCTTATTTCTTTTTGTTTATTATGTCAAGTTATTTAATGTGGATTGTTAAGGAATTTCTAGATTATCTGTTCTAACTGTGATTTTATGGCTTACTGACTAGAGTTGCCATAATAGGGCAGTACAGTAGGCAAAATAGCTAACTAAATAAAAGATACTGACGTCAGATGGCTAAACAATCAATGCTTCCTGTTCCTTATACCAACACATGTAAAAACATAACATTAAACCCCACTGTAATCATACTGAGTTTACTTTCATGTAATGCGATTAAAATACCACCACTTTTTCTTCAAAGATTATAATGCTGCTGCTGTACTATAATCCAAGGTTTTACAGATCTTCCTTCTTCTCAAAATAGATGACAAACTCCTGTGAAGTTTACAGCCATGTCATAAAATTGTGCCTCAGTGCTTTCCTGAAGAAGGAGTATTTAGCATATCTAATGCATATTCTCCTTCTCCTGAGTAATTAGATTTGGGGACACAGGCTGGCTGCCAGATAATGTACAGTAGGCTATGACTTGCATTCAATTCAATGTCCAGCTTTTATTAAGGAAATGATGTAACATAAATGAAGTTTAGGGCTAGTAAATATAAAGGAGTATTTGGGGTTAGAATTAGCCATATGTAGAAAGTGCCCTTTTTCAAGATGGTTGCCCCAGTAATTGTGGTCAGTCAGGAAAAAAAACCAATTTATTAGAAGACAAACAGCTAAGGGTTGTCCTGGACATCCACTGTAATCTCCTGAGATACTCCCTAGCTACACTAATTTATCTATGCACACTTCTAGATAGTAAGGAAGTGTGGAAACCAAGCATAAATTGAGCTATCTATTGTGTTTGGGAAGTGAAAAAAATACAGGTGATCACAAGATGGCAGCAAAGGATGCTGAATTGTGTATCTCTTGCTGCCATCTAGTGCTTGTTTAGATTTTCACAGTCCAGAAGGAATAACCCTAGTTCTGAATATTGCCATTCACAATTTTCTAAGAGTACTCTATAAGGTCTTTGTGCAATCAAATGTCATCTTTGACATAATTATGATTCCAGGCCAATTTCCTTTTTTTTTCTTTTTAATGAAATATGTATAGAAGGGTACAAGTAAAAAGAGAAAGAGAAGGAGAAGGAGAGAGAGGAACAGAAAACTTACAAGTACCACAAGACATATCTACACAGTACAGTGTTGGGGATCTTAAATATAGCAGGTTTTTGAATACAGTTTATTTTGTTTAATACACTCCACCTATCTCAAAGTCACATAGAAGAATCACATGTGTGTCTGTTTCATTACAGTCTTCCCCAATTAGGATCCTTCCACACAGTTTACAATTCTGAGCCTTTCACACTGGGTATCCATAGTTATGGAAATCTAGTTTGTTAATCAATCAAACAGGCTGTTTTATACATAAACACAATTGATAAACCATGTCCAACAAATAATAATGGTTGTGTTCACATAATACACTAAAAGAAAGTCAAACAAATTATACAATGGCTTACTGTAGTATATAAAACCTGCCAATGTAACTTCATCATATTTCCTTTAAGGATACTGTTTGGGTTGCTGATAACAAATACAGCTGAATACTTTTTCACAAAGAATATCAGCATCCAAAATACTTACAGCTTTTATTTTTGTCCCCTGGAACATAACAACGTATTGTTCCTATTAAGAAGTTACTGAAATAAGTATTATTCCTAAAGTTAATAACTAGAATGACATTTGAAATATGTCTCACATATTTGGCACAGGGTGTCAAACTGGCAGCCCATGGGCCGGATGCGTCAGGCACAGGCCACACCCATCCCAGCTCTGCGAATAGGAAAAACGTTGTGAAACATCACATGACGGCAATGTGACACAGTTGAGTTTGACACCCATGCTCTAGCAGGAATCCATTGGTTTTGATAGAGAAAAGACTTTAGGAGTGGGAAAATGCTGAAGGATTTTTTTTTTCTTCAGGTGATATTATTCAATTAAACAACTCAGGACAATGGTATTCCTAAAGAGAAAAATAAACAACCTCTTGCACTTTGTACGGCATTAAACATGTGTCAATCAATATAGTCAGCCATGTTTGGATTGTTAATTCCAAACTTGACTTGGTGAGAGGCAGTGCCCATTGGCTGGTCGCGCAGTTGTTTTTTTTCATGTGCCTATAATGCTGCCTTTTTTTATCAGTCCACTGCAGCTATTTTGGGTCACTAGCATGTCAGTGCCTGGAAAAATCACAGTACAGTATAAGAACTTAAACTAGATTTGAAAAAGTCAGAGGTTCAACCTTCAACCTTTCCAGATCCTGATGATGATCTGAGCAAATCAGAAATAATAACATGAAACCAGATGATTCAATTATTAACTGATTCAGAAAAAGGCTTTCTATATCCCTATATGGGGCTTAGAATGAACTACAGTATCTGGTGCGGGTGGTGGACTACTATTGCTGCATAAGTAAGATCAAATAATGCAAACATTAATGTGCAAACATGTTATATATACACATTTATGCAAGTTACACATTTCTTCATTAACATGGAGCAAGGTCACAAGCCTTTTAAAAAAAATCTTCTCAAACTCAATAGCAAGGAAGAAAATATACTCAGAAACTTATATATGAAGCCAAGAGCTTGGTACTCCATCAGTTTAACTAAAGACAGTTTCCCCTGAGTACAACAAATCTTCATATTTAAGGTTTCCATTTCAGTATTTTTATATAAGCATAATTGCTTTACAAGTTGCACATTCCTATTTGGTTTTCCTTTTTAAAATCTTGAATATTTTTAAAGCATTTCTTAAAAGTTCATGGCATTATATTTTTATTATGCCTATGCAACACAGCTACAATTTCATTTTCCTAACATTTATATCATCTACATCACCTGTCTATAATCTGCACCAATCAATGCTAGGATGCCTAATGGCTGGGGCTGATGGGAACTGTAATCCATCTCATTCAGGACACCAAGTAAAGTAAGAGAAATCAGTTTTGATGTTCTTGATGTAAACCTTTCCACCAGAGTCATCTAGGAATGGAGGAAGGGGAAAGAGTTTTTTTTTTTAATGTCAAGATGGAAGCCATAAGTACTCAATCAGAGCACTATACCTTTTTTGATAGAACTATTACATATAAAGCTTACTGCTCATTGAACAAGATATTTAGAAACAATACATACAACATGCCTTTCCAATGTGATTTATACAAATGCCACAATCTACTGAAAAATATGATGTGTTCACAGGACCATATAAGAGCAAAAATAATATTTTACCATAAGTCCCAGCTGATTAGTTTTTCCTAAAAGCAGCATAAAAATGAAGTGGCAGAATCATTAGAAAAGGAGAAATGATCAGCAAACTTAATCCACACCAGCATCACTGTCTTTGACATAAATGTTACTAACCCCTTAAATGTATTCATTTACCCAAGAGTAAGTTATCTATTTTAACACAGTGCATCTTACTTCTGAGTAGAGGCCACAGGATTGCACTACCCATCAGGACTGCTGGATTGCAGAATTAATAGAAGTTGGAAACTGAACAGAATAGCCATCCGATCTCTGTCATTGAATTTCCTATAATTTGATTGTTTTCTGGGGGAGGAAATCTTTCAGGATTTAAAAGGTGGGTGGGTTACAAGGGTGCTTCTATCACAGCACATTGTTTTTACACATACACTATTCAGATCTACAAGTGTGGTTTTTGTGTGCACAAAATCACTAACACTTCTTTGACTCTCCCTGTCAGCTTAGAAACAAACCAAATCCACACCTGAATAAGTCAATATTGCTTTAACCCCTTAATATATTGCTGCAAATGCTGCTCCTCTCCTCTGCCTTTTTACATGATAGAGGAATGCAAAAGGAGTCTAGCAGTCTCAGTGGTTTGCCCTCCCCCCACACAAGTGTTAAAAGAAAAAAATGCACCAGTTCTTTCCCACTAATGGAAATGGCATGAGTGCTTTTAACTTTCTGCTACAGGCCCTTCTGAAACCGTTACACGAGGGGAGGGGGAATTGAACAGAGGAAATGCAGGCTGTGTGTCAAACTCCTTATTTTGGAGAGGGGCAAGGTTATATCCAGCTCCCTTTGACTTTCAAAATGTGATAGGAACAAACCTTTTCCAAAAAGGAAAAGAAAGGCTTTTTTCCAAAATTATAACCCCAACCCACTCCAGCGTTGTTTCCTTAAGTGCTTGAAAGACTAGCTAGAAGTGGGGATTTTGACTGCAGCCAGAGAAATACAGTTAGGAAAAGGAAATACGTCAAATATGATTGAAAATGTGTGAGTTTCGGAACATTGTGGTGTTTGGACTGGCAACCAGGAAAAGGTTCTGTTACACACACAGCCACACACATGGTTTGTGTAAGATGTGCATCACACACACACACACCATCCAAACCAAATGAGAAAAAGAATAGAGTCTTAAGAAATCTGCAAGATTGTTGTTTTTTTTAATGCAGAAGGAACTTCCCAGGGCCCAATAAAGGACCAAAGCCTTGAATAATTTGCACTACCTTCAATGAAGATGTGAAAATAAGCCACAACAACCTCGCCCCCCCCCCAACAATCTCTTTTATTCTTTCTCTGAAATAAGGTAAGAGTAATCAGATAGAAACCACTCAACTGGCACTGATGCTGCCCATCCAAAACTTGGTTAAATAGGGAACCACAAGGTTCTTCTCTAGGAAAACCCAAAGAGCAAAGGAATTCTTACATTAGGAAGGGGAAAATGCTTTTGGTGATGGGGTTGGTGGAGATTTCTTTAAACCAAAACTGTATTTTTTTTTCCGTCTTGGCAGGATGAGATTCCTGGTAAGCCCAGCCCTAAAGTTTTTCCATTCTCTGTAATAAAGCACACAATGCTAGAGCAGCATCTCTCCTGCCAACATCTCCTCCTCTTCCTTCTATCTTTCCTACCACTGTGGCAGGAAGAATAGCCTGTAAAAAAAAGGAATGAAGGAAGGAAGGAAGGAAGGAAGGAAGGCGGCAATGGGATTTATCTCCGAGCAGAACACCCCCTATTTCTTGAATACACAGCCACCCCAAATGGTGCTAGCAAAGACAACAGCCGCCATAGAGAATCACTTCCCCCCTCCCCACCCCTTCAGCGCAATGACATTAATAACCAGTTTCTGAAGAAACTAGAAAGGAGGAGGAATAAATGCAGCCCTGCCTCCGCTCCCCTCGGACCCAGAGCTCCGAGTGGAAAGAGCGAGAGAGGAAAAGGGTGGGGGGGGGGCAGAGAGAGAGAGAGAGAGAGAGGAA
>JAEANM010027697.1:0-10501 GCA_017656035.1 Myanophis thanlyinensis
AAATAAATAAAATAAAATAAAATCCACCACAGGAAGACACAGAAAGAATTGTCATAAAACCCAAGAGATTTTTAGTATTGTTTTTCTTTTTCTTCCTTCTAATTCTTTACCACATATTCACTCCTTCATTTATTTTACTCAATTTGAAAGGACAGATTGGGGAGTGCAACTGAGGGTACAACCTTGATAGGCACTCTCAGTGTACAAATTAACAGGTTCGCCTCTATTAGTTTAATTAATTTAACTCATTATTTAATCCATCTGTAAATTTTATGGAAACTTTTAATTTCAAGCCTTAAATAAAATTCCATGGCAAATTAGAGCAATAAAATTGCTAAGCTAAGTAGTATATTATTTTGTTTTAAAAAAGCTCCAAAATAAGTTTTTGTCTTCCTGTTTGTAAGAATGATGGGACTCACAAGATGTACAACAAAAAGGATGCAGACCACTTACCTCCCAATGTTCTTTTAAAGACATGATTTATAAACAAGTATTCAAAGACAAACAATGTGCAGGTTTGTGGCCAAGTCTTTTTCAAAGTGCTCACCATCGCTAAATCAATTTACTTTTGCTAAGAAATTTGGACCTGTAACCAACTACAAAACAATGTTTTTTCTTTTTTTTCTTTCTTATCCTAATGGCTATCTTGATTTAATAAATATGATTGTAAATACCTGTTCCATTTTACATGCTCACTTTAATATGCAAAAACTGCACTTCGGTATTAAAATCAGCAAATACATATTAGCAGTTATCTGTGAAGTTCAATCCTAAGATGATACGATGGCTAGAAATAATATATTTAATGAAATCAATGAAACATTTTAAATTTCATTAGCTGTCTTCTAAGTAGGATGACTGGTATGATGACTTGACTCATGGCCAAGTGTTGGTTAATTTTCTATATTTTAATTTTTAAGACAGCATATATGCTATAAATGGACATTGGAGGTAACATCAGATCCATGAATAAATATTCCTTCTCCCAAAAGTCCTTTATTTTGAGGTCCATTTAAAAAACTGTTAAGGATAGTCCCCCTTTAGGAGAATGAGTGCGAAGCGAAGCATTGTGAGAGTGTTGTGGTAGAATACACAAACCAGAATACAGAGACATTGAGTAGAAAAATAGGTTTTTACTTCCGTTGAAATAGAAGTATGCAAAGTCCATAAATCAATCCGAATTCATACACAGTCAAGTCAGTCAGTCATCAAACAGTTCAGTTCAGGGATAATCCAATAATCAAAGTCCAGTAAGAAATATACAGTTCGGTAACAGTTTGCAAACAGTAGCAAAACTCACAGAAAATCCTTGCTGGTTAATTACATGGAACTTCCAACTCCCCATGTACAATAACAGTAACCAGCATCTACCAGTGATTCTGGCTCCATCTTATGGCCTCTTGAGGAAGCAGCAGCCAATCACACTTTCAGCATTACTTAAAATTACAGTACTTAAAGTAACAATCCTGGTTAATATATTGTCAGCCCAACTTTTTGATTTACATTCCTAACAAAAGCCTTTACAGGTGAAATAAATTTTTAGAATGCACTTGTTACAGAATAATTGCAACAGACCAGATGGCTAAGAAAAATTGATAAAAAAAATTAAAGGAACAACAGAGGCATCCAATGGGAAGCCCTCTCCCCCAAATCAAAATGGTAACTCCAAAGGTATGCCAAAAACCCATTTCCTTTTTATTTGTCTATTAATGGATGTTTGATCACACTTTCCATGTTGATGTTGTATCCCATCCCTAAAAAGATGCCCCTGGGAACAAGAATATTCACATAACGTAAAACTAATTTGGATTATATGCATAACAAAAGAAAAAAGTAAAAAAGAAAAAAAAACTAATTCAAATAAATAAGAATTAGAAAGCTTACTTTAAAGAAGTGTGGAGCAATGAAGTAAATGCAATCAAGTATTTCTTTAAAATTTGGACTGTAAGATATTGTTACACTCTTTTTCATTTCCATTAAAAAGTTCACTTGTTCATATTCTGGGCAGGCAATTTCTATTTCCTCCCTCAAACATTTTGTAGCTTTTCATTTGACTACATTTGTGGAAATCACTCCTTAGATGAATGTTTATTTTGTAACCACCATTTCAGCATGCATTCACCACTGAAGAATTTATTAACATATTCTGCTTCTCCACAATTTTAAGGCAATTTAAAGGTTAAAAGCATATCTACAATAAATAAACATAAAACATTACAAGCAACACTTTGTAATTACACATCAGCTAATTTCCTCTTCAACAAAGTTCAGGACTCCACCAACTCCTGAAATGCTTCAAACCATCAAATCTATCTTCTGGTATTTGCGGGCCACTACAATGAATTTCAACTCAAACAAGCAGTTCTTTAAAAAATGCACCTAAACTATCACAATAAACATCTGACCTCTAAAATGTCAAATAAGGTGAAGGGGGAATCCTTGGGAAGCAAAGCTCTGTTATGATTTGCAGAATCTGACGTTTATATCAAAACAATAGAAGTAGCCTCTTATTATAGCAATGCCCTTTCCTGTGAGTGTGTATTGTTATGACCCACACACAAAAGCTCATACCATAATGGCACAACACTGCTTTTATCATATTCCCTAACTTGCCTTTGTTTAATTCATCAGAGCAGGGGCAAGTCAAGTGATTATTAAGCAATTATGCTGAAAAAGAGCAAAATTGCAGGCTGAAAAAAAACAACGGGAAAAAAAGATTGTAGTCAAATACAGAAGGGAAATGATCTCTGGGAGGTTAAAGGGTAGTTACCTTCTGCATTGCATATGTGGCTTGGATCTAACAGAGTGGAAGGATGAAAGGCACTCATATGAAAAATTAAAGTGATCCACATAAATAATTACCGTTGAAATTTAAATAGGAAAGGCCTATACCAAGTGGAGTAGTATTTAATATACTGAATGAACTGGGGCATGGTTTGCAACAGCATTTCAATGGTGGAAAAGGTGAATGTGATTTATTTATTTTATTTATTGTTTAAATCTCTGCTCTCATTTTGCCTGAAGTCTCAGCAATCCATCGAAGCTGAAATAACATGAAAATGACTATATGAGCTATCTTGGTAATGGCATTTGGGCCCAATTCAGCTTGCATAAAATATTCTTAACCAGCCACGCTGGAGGAGAAGAACTGCTCGGTAGTCACGCCAAGCATTTGCACATGTCTTCTTGCTGCTTAAGGATGTGGTAGAAATCTAAATCGGACATCTTATGTAAACATTATTTATATGGAATGTAGGATTTTTTTATTTCATAAAACCGTTGATGTGTGAGAAATTTTCAGCACTCAGTAATCAGATACGCTACCTTTCTGTAGCAAGGATCGTTCTGTTTTTTCTTTTCAATCTGCATCTTGATGCCAAGATTTTCTGCTGAAAGGGAAATAAATAACAATAGATTTTTAGGCAGAAGAATTATATTGTATTCTACAAGGCTTGTCTCCACACTTTCTTTTTGGCATTTTCTCTTGAAACACTGGCATTCAATGTAGTTTATATTATATATTACATTAAATGTTTTATATGCATGTTTACACAAATTCTCAGGATGGAATTAAACACTAAATGTTTTTTAAATTACGCAGAACAAATTGTGATTTAGAAATGGACAATATTTTGCAAATTTTGAGCAGATATCAATGTATTTCTTTTTGTTAATCATTGTACAAAAAATATTTGCTATGAAATCTAGGTAATTTCTGGATGCACTAGTTTTATTACTGAGCAGCAGGATTGAAATATATAATCCTAAATGTTTTAGGAAGAATAGCAATGTTTTGATGGCTGGATGATTAGCTAATTATGCGATTTTTTTTCATATAAAGTTGCTTTTTCCCACTTTCTGATGCTACTGACACTAAAATCATTACTTAGAGTTATGACTAAGGCTGAAATATGATTCAATTGAGTCAAAATTGTTGTGGCTGTATTCAACTTTGTAAGATTAGCAATTAAAATCTCAATAAATGACTTGAATTGCTTGTCAAGAGATAGGATGAGGAGGGAGATAAATGGTTCTAACACAATTGGGAACAAAGCTGAGTCCAGGCCATTTTATCCATTCAGTTGATAAAAATCTTTTTTGACCCATTGCCCTTTATCGTACTAAGGTCAATGTGTCTCATACCAATACCATTATTTTATGATCAGAAAGATTGGGCTTGACAACCTGGTACTGTCAGTTGGAAGTAACTGACAGAAGAGGAGGATATCAGATGTGTGTTCTGGCAGGCGTAAAGTATAGCAAACAGATGCTGCATGAGAAGAAAGTGAGTTTTGAGAACAAGTCTTGAAAACATAATAACGGGGAATGAAAAATAAGCACATTGCAAAAGAAAGTCTAGGGAAAGTGGGAGTCAGAAAACTAACCTATATGAGAGCTATACTTTTATATGGTAGGTAAAATTGATATGACTCAATTCAATAGAGTATTGGTAAGATTCCAAATAGAGAACAGAATGGAGTATCTCAAATGCCCATCCTTAACTGTCACCCATCTTTCTTTGAAGGTCCTTTCCCTGACATGCAGTTCTTTGTTACTACATGGGTGATGATGAGAGGTTGTTGGCTAGGTTTGCTGAAGCTCTTCTTATAACTCATCTCTGGGTCATTGCATCCTGACACACATTTTCTGCATTACAATCTCAAAGTGAGAAAGGCTAATGTGTCATGGGTGCCCTTGTGTGGAGCAAACCAAAGGAGATTGTAAAATGAATGTGGTACCTTTCCACATGTTGCAACTTGGCAAGGACAAATGAATAGGCACAGGATCTGCAAATACACTATGACAATTTTTATAGGTAGAAGATAGTACTATGCATCCAATGAAGCAGGGAGCAGGCAGAGGTCTTTCAAAAGCAGGCTCTGTACCACAACAAACACTGTACCTATTAGTTTCCATTTTTTTTAACAATAAAATGCAAAGGCTACTTCTAATGTTAGGGAACTGGATGTTTTTAGTTAACTGCTCAAGGTCTAGTTCTATATCCCTCAGTCTTCACCTGTGTTTCCTTCTGCATTTAAAAACTATTCTGATTACCTAATGCTAGGTATAGCATGTATGGGTGATTATTAATTAGATTCTAATGGGAAAACAGATGAATTATGTCAATATAGAATTAAGAAGCCAATGCCTTCCCTGAGTAAGTATGCTTTTTTTCTTTATTTACTGGAAGGAGAGATGACAAGGCCTATATCACAATATGGTATCAGACATTTACTTATGATTAGTGATAACTTAGCATTTAGTACATTTTCTTTCCTTGAACTGGTCTATAAGTCTTGAAAGCTTGGAAGTTAATTTATTATATAACCAGTTCAGAATATCACATACCTCATGTGTCTCTTGGCTTTTTTATTGTGGATATTTACTGTATGGAATGCACTCAAACAGCTTTTACTCAATTGTGGCTTTAAATACAAAGTGCAAAGTGAAGTGGATTGAAAGGTAATTGTGGGGCACAATCCTTAAGGTGATATTGTTTCCTGGATAACAGCTAGGAAATTAATTTCTTAATTGAAGAGGGTGCCCAAAGATACCACATGGATTCCCCTATAAGCCATGAACCCCCTTCTTTCCTTCTAATCTGTGATCTTGTAAAATGCCAAGAAACAGGACTGTAGAGTCTTTTAAGTGTCTAATTCTATATCAAAACATACAAAGATGCTTTTTGAAAATTCTGCTTCTTAAATTAGTCCTATACATTTAGCTGAGATTGTGGGTTTTGATGGTTTCATCACCAAATCCATCACATTATTTTTTTCATGGTGCCAGATAGAGGCAGGATCATTTGGTATCCTATATTCCATCTTTATTCTGTTTCCCTTAAGGGCATGAAAGGGTTAAAGCTGATATGCCCTTTGGGACTGTCCATTCTAATCACTCACAGTACTTTTTGGTACTGAACAGTGTTTCTCAACTTCACAATTGAAGCGTGGACTTCAATTCCTGGATGTTGAATCCATAGATCTTAAAATGGCTGAGGTTGAGAAGTACTGACAAAGAGAGACAAATTATGGAAATATTTCCTTGTCACATCTTCCCCCCCCCCAATATTTTTACTGCCTGACATTTATCCTGTTTTTCCAGTTATATTTTTATGCTTCCTAATGTTTAGTAAATCACCGTAAAGCTATATTTTGCAGCTTCTCTTCTGCCTGACTTTTATCCTGCTTTTGCCAGTTATTTTCATATGCTTCATGGTGTTTAGTAAATTACCATAAAGAACTGAGAGGTGCATGTGTTTGTTTTGATCTGGATATAGCGATTGATTGGATGCTCGGCGGGTGAAAACTAAATTCTAAATCACCTGGAATAATACTAGTCAACAAAGATTTTGCTTCCTGAACAGTTTTAGATATATCTTATAGATTTTTGGCTGCTAAACATGAAAATAGCCTGTAATTTAACCTGTCATATAATATTTTATTAAAAAGAAATTGTTTTTACACAATGACAAAGTACACTCTTCACTACTTGTTAGCTATGCTACACACATAAAAGAAACATGAAAACATGGAAGTATTGTTGAAGCATATTCAGTACCTCAAGAACAACTGGAATGTCTATGGAGATCTAAAAGCAGTGGCTCTGGATTCCTCCTCCAAGATAGCTGCTGAACAGTAGGAATTTTTTCCTGCCAATGATCTGCTGATTTTGCTGCCAAAGTTGATTCTTTGGCGGTGCCACTCTCTGGTTTTGAATCAGAACATTTAGAAATGACTCAAATTGACTTTCAGGCAACTGCAGACCCATCTAGGACAATGAATCTTGAAGATTACATTTCCTAGTTGAAACAGCAGAAAGTCACGCCATCCATCTTTTTCTCTGGGCAGATTGTTCTGTTAAGAATGCCTGGCTTTTAACTAAACTTTTTTTTGAAGTTTTTATTCCAATCTGCTCTTTATCTTTAAAAGTTGACCAACTGATTTAATTCTGATTTATTTTAACCCCTGTTGGACTTTATCTGTTTTATTCTTCTTAGTTTTATAGTATTGTTTTGAATAGCTTTGGCTTTTCCATAAGGAAATCATAACACGTTTCTAGATAGTAAAAGTGTTTTCACTTGATTTACATCTATATTGGATTCTCACCACAGGGATTTTGCATTTTATTAATTTGCAAAAAGTTGGAACTTTTTTTTTTTAATTTGTCTTTTAATTTTGGATTGAAATATCCAGAAAATATGTTTCCTGCTTCTCTATGCTTTTACTCTGAGGAATATTATTTCAATGTTCTCTGTTTCCTGTGTTCTCTTATCTATCATTGCTAAGTTGCACAAAGCAATAATATGTCAAATTATAGACAAGCAAATTTGGCTGGCATTGCAAAAACTTGCTAACATTCAATCCCTACTTAAAATATTTTTTTGAAGTTTGATGAAATGATAATGGTTGAAAAAAATATTTAGATCTAACTAATTCACAAAAGGAATTTGATCTGAAAATAGTAGATTTGCGTATTATTCCAAAAGTTTTTATCACATGGTATTTCAGTTCCAATGCCTTTTAATCAAAGACCAGTAAGTTATGAACAAAATAAAATTTAAGACAGGATTAAAACACCTGGGGGAAAAAACCTAACAAACATCTAGTAAGTGAGATCCAGTACACAGCCCATATTCAATTACAATTATCACTTTGTATTTTGTAACTTTCCTTTCAATGTCATCATCATCGTCATCATTTTGTGGGAATTTGCCCTTAGGTAGAAGAGTCATAGTAATGTTGATGATGTCATTGTATTGTTCAGCTGGAGCCAGCCAGCCATTTTGGGGGTGCAATGAAGAGACTGTTCACTCTTTTTCCAGCTTGCCTTTAAGTGACATTTTCATATCTGTTCAGTTCTGTGTAATAAAATGCATTGCACCTAACAAAATACCTGACCCAGAAATTTGTTTCCCTGAATCAAAAAGCAGAGAAATTGGCATATGTGTGGCTCAGACCAGGCCCAATCACCAAAACAGTAGAGTTATTATCAACCTTGCTTTAATACACCATAGCCTAATGCAATGTGTCAGACGGTAATCAGCTCTGTTTCACCATGCTTTGTGCCATAAAAGCAGATTTGTTTAACTACAGCCTGCATTTCAGCTTGACTGAGAATGAAGAATAACTGACAAAGCTTGGCGGATCTCGTGGGTTAGAGCACAGGCAGAGAGTGAATCCATCATTTGCTGAAGAGGTAGAGAAAAACTGACAAGCTCATTCATGCCTCAGAGTCATTTTGGGGCTTATTGAAAATGATAATCTGTGCACTTTGGATGAACTTCTCTACTGCTTAATTTAGTACATGTAGCCATGTGAGGAACCTTCTCTGCTTCTTCACAGAAGTGTTGCCCCTCCAAGCAGAAGTCTCTCCAATCTCTTTTTCTCCTACCTCAAATTCTTCTTGCCTTTTTGAACTTTATGCAAACAGGTCTCCTACACACAGAGGAGAATTTCAGACTTCATGAAATATTTAATGGGCTTCTTTGGGAGTCAAAGATCTCTCTAAACCATAGCATTTCTGCAACAATTTGAATTTGAGATTAAACATGCATGATCATCATCATTATTGTTTGCTTCCCAACTGGCAAATAAACATCTTGATTTCTTACTTTAAATAGATTAGCAATTTTCTCATACGTATAAGTAACTGGGCTTCTGAAAACCCCTATGCAGAAATGATAAACAGAAAGGATACTTTAAATTATGATCTAAGGAAACCTTCAAACAGATTTTTGTGACAGTATTCATACTTCAGTTCTTGTTATTACAAGTGATACTAGGGTGACTTGAAAGTACCAGAGGATAACATGTATGACGGCACAGTGAAAACTGACAGCTTGTATCAAAAACCAGCATTTGGCCTATGTTTATTATTGTGTCAGAATTCACAGAGCACAAGGAAACTATTCATGAATCAAACATGTAGTCAGTTGAAAGTTTATTTCCTGAATCTATGTTTGGATAGGGGGATAATAGTACTTCCTATTAATGCTTTTTGTGGAACATTTCCCAAGGAAAAGGTGACAATAATGCAATGATTTGATTTTTCTTGACACCCCTGCGACGTTTTCAAGATGGCTGCCTTCCCCCCAAAATTGTAATTTGATGGATCACAAATTTATGGTGGACTGAGATGAAATCAAGTGGGAAAAATTGTCACAAAGCTGAACATCAAGGAGAAATGGAAATACATGCATTTCTAAAACCTGTATATCTCATTATCCTTTTATTTTTCTCATTTTGTTTATCCTTTTAGTTTTCTACAGGTTTTTTTTTTAGTAGATTTCTATTTTGTGCTTCATTTTCAACCATTTTTGTCACTGTCGCACATCATATCTAAAATGTATGTGACAAGAGGCCAATAAATAAATTTGAACAGTCAGAAATATGATGAGCAGTATATAATTGTTTTCTTCCCATTTTGACTTTGTTGTGAAAACTGATGTTCCAACATGCTATAATCCAGGTAAACCTCAGAAAGATGCAAAGTTTAAAAATTCAGATTCAGAAAAGCAATTGCTCTGATTGGTTGAAATTGTCTAAAATGAAGCATTCCATACATCTTGTTACCTTGATTTATTTCTCATATCAGTGGAGGATAGATATCTCTTGACTCCTAACATAGGAATACATTTCTAGTACTATTTTCTCATTTATGAATATATGAAGGAAACAGTGTACAGGTGGTACTCGACTTACAATCATTGCAGTCTCTCCATGGTCACATGTTTAAAATTTGGCCGCTTGGCAACTGATTCATATTTATGACCATTGCAGTGTCCTGGAGTCATGTGATCACCTTTTGTGACCTTCTGACAAGCAAAATCAATGGGAAAGCCAGATTAAATTAACAACCTTGTTAACATCTGTAGAAATTCTCTTAGCAACTATGGCAAATAAAATAGCAGAATGGGGCAAAATTAATTTAACTGTCTTGTTTAGCAGCAGAAATTTTGGGCTCAGTTGTGATCATAAGTCGAGGGTTACCTGTATTGGTAAAGATTTGCTGATAGAAAACAACAGGTATAGAATATTGTATTTAAAAAACTAACAACCTCTCTCCCCCCCAAATCTTTGGCAACCCCTTCCACCTAATTTTCCCAGGGTCAGTCCTGATGGGGAAATCCTGCCAGAAGACAGCTGAGAGAAAAGGCAGCATGAAAACAAAATGAACTACATATGTAGTCTATATATTTCTATATTTCTAACTGAGCTGAGTAAAGTCCTATTAGTAATATATTTCTGGAAATGCAAGTAAACTTACATTCAGATATGGACTGCAGTCCAGTGATGGAATTCATTTTTTTTACTACCAGTTCTGTGAGTGTGGCTTGGTGGGCATGGCTGGGGGGGGGGTGTCATGTGACTGGGTGGGTAGTTTCTATAAATAGGGCAATAAAGATTAGGCTAGAAAAAACTCCAGAATGTTTTTTTCCTGCCTTCCTTACAGGATTAACCCTGTAAAGTGGGAAAAAAACAAAAAGAGATTTCTTCTA
>JAEANM010027698.1:0-10500 GCA_017656035.1 Myanophis thanlyinensis
CAGACCAAAGATGGCCATGCTAGCTCCGCCCCTTCTTGCTACAGATGAAAACGTAATCTATTTTGTGGATAGCCCTCATATATCATTCAAATGTAATTAGAGTGTCAAGTATAAGCTAGGTGGCGTTGAACTAGCTGATGTCCCTCACTTTTTCAAGGAACTAGGTGTGCTTATCTCTGATAATTTTTCCTCCAAAGTTCACTGTAACAGTATTGCCAAAAAAGCAAAAGAGTTGTAAATTTAATTTTGCATAGCTTTTTTTCTGGAAACATTAGAGATGTTTATTAGAGCTTATAAAACCTATGCTAGACCAATCTTAGAGTATTGTTCAATTGTTTGGAATCCCCACCATATATCTGATATCAGTACAATCAAGCGAGTTCAGAAGTATTTCACGAGAAAAATCTTGTACTCTTCTGTACACAATAGAATCCCCTACGCTACCAGCTCGAAATTCTCAGTTTGGATAACTTAGAACTGCGCCACTTGCAGTCAGACCTAGGTATTGCATATAGAATTATACGTAGTAATGTTTTACCTATAAACGACTTTTTTTGTTTCAATTACAATAATACATGCTCCAACAACCGCTTCAAACGTAATATATATTGTTACAAACTCAACTGTAAAAAATATGACTTTTGTAATAGTTGTCAAAGTCTGGAATTCTCTACCTGACTCACTTGTTTCAGCTACAAATTCTCATAGCTTCAGTCACAAATTGACTTCTGTGGACCTTACACCATACCTAAGTGGACAATAGAGGGGTGTGTGCATAAGTGCACTGATGTGCCTATCGTCCCTGTCATTGTATTTTTATCTTTTATTCTTGTATTCATTTCTTTGTCATTATTGTTTGACAAATTTCATAAATAAAAATAAATAAATAAAATACCTCTCCCCGCCCAAGCAGGAGATTCTATACCATTTCTGACATATGGCAGTCCAATCTTATCTTGAAAGTCTCAAGTGATGAAGCTCCCATAACTTCTGAAGGCAACTTCTGTTCCACGAGTTGATTGCTCTCACTCTCAGAAAATTTCTCCTTATTTCCAGGTTGAAGCTCTCCTTGTTCAGTTTCCATCCATTATTCCTTGTCTGATCTTCAGATGCTTTAGAAAACGGCTTGACCCCTTCCTCTCTGCGGCAGCCGCTCAAATATTGGGAGATGCTCTCCTGTCTCCCCTGATCCTTCTCTTCAATAGACTAGCCATGCCCAGTTCCTGCAACCGTTCATATGTCTTAGCCTCCAGTCTCCTAATCATCTTTATTGCTCTTCTCTGCACTCTTTCTAGAGTCTCAACATCTTTTTTATAGTCTGGTGATGAAAACTGGATGCAGTATTCTAGGTGTGGTCTTACTAAGGCTTTATAGAGTGACATTAGTATCTCACTTGATTGTATCCCTCTGTTAATGCAGCTTAGGATTGCGTTGGCTTTTGGGGCTGCTGCAGCACACTATTGGCTCATATTTAATTGGTTGTCCACTAAGACTCCAAGATCCCTCATAGTTACTGCTATTAAGCCTGGTTTCAACCAGTTTATATGTGTACTTTTGTTTTTTCTTGCATACGTGTAAGACTTTACTCTTCTCTACACTGAATTTCATTTTGTTAGATAGGTCCTAGAGTTCAAGTCTGTCAAGATCCATCTAGGATGTTGGCTATTCCTGCCACTTTAGTATAATCTGCAAAATTAGTAAATCCCCCCTTCATTCCCTCATCTAAGTCATTATGAAGATATTGACGAGTATTGGGTGTAAGACGGAACCTTGTGGTACCCCACTGCTTACTTCCCTCCATGTAGACATAGACCCATTAAGACTACTCATTGAACACAGTTTGTCAGCCACTTAGAAATCCTTCTGGTGGGGATGCTATTTATCCCATTTTTTTCTAGCTTACTAAGAAATAGGTTGTGGTCTACTTTGTCAAATGCCTTGCTGAAGTCTAAGTATATTATGTCCATGGTATTTCATTGGTCTACTAATTTAGTCACTATTTTGAAAAATGAAATAAGATTCTTTTGGCATGATCTGTTTTTAACAAACCCATGCTGACTCCTAGTTATTACTTGATGTTGGCAGATCTGTTTTTTTTTTAATTATCTTTTCCAGTATCTTATGATGATAGGCTGATTGGTCTATAGTTTCCTGGGTCTGTTTTATTTCCCCTTTTTGAAGATGGGAACCACATCAGCTCTTTTCCAGTCCTCTGGTAGTTCCCCGGTGCTCCAGGATTTTTGAAAGATGTTGTACAGTGGTTCTGAGATGACATCTGCCAGCTCCTTTGGAACTCCAGTCCCAGTGATTTCTATTCATGAAGATCAGACAACAGTTTTCTTACCATTTTTTTTGCTTATTTTAACTTTTATTTCTAGTCTGTCATTTACAGTTATGTTTTTGTTAGGTTGGACTATTGTTTCTTTTTGCATGAAGACCGATGCAAAGAATGAGTTAAGCAGCTCTGCTTTCTCTCTGCTGCTTGTTACTTCCTTGTCGACTTCTCTCTTTAGTGGACTGATTGGTTCATTGTTTTTTTTACCTTTTTATTTATATATTGGAAGAAACTTTTGGTGGTATTGTGCTAGACTGGGCTTTTATGGTCATATTTTTCAGAGTTTCCCAAGCTTCTTGAGTTTTCCCCTTTATGATTTTCATCTAAGGAATCTTTCCCAAGTTCTCTCTAAGATATTTGGCAACAACTAGACCTGTTTTTTTAAAACATGAATGTTATCAGGAATCGTTTATCTCTATCTGCTGATGGACTTATTTTCTCCAGTAGCCACACCTGGAAACAGCAATGACACGTTGGCGTCACTTCTCTGCGGAAGCTGGGCCTGGGGAATAAAAGCATCGAGAATCAAATAGAAGATATGGCTCAGATGTTGGTGGAGATCTTTAGACAAACCAAAGGTCTGTAATTTGGGGTAATGACAATGGCTTAAATTCTTTGCGCCTGAAAAAAAATATTTTCCATTTTTGAATATTTCAAATAAAAACAGATGTGTTTTATTTTTAATTAAAAATTTTTTTGACAGGCCTCAGTTCTTTTCATCATCTCCATAGAAGTCCCTTTCTTTAAAAGTTCATTATAAAACTTCTTCATTTGCAGGACAGCCCTTTGACCCTTCAATTCCAGTGCTAAATGCAGTTTCTAATATCATATGTGCTTTGAGTTTTGGACGTCAGTTTGATCTAGAAGATGAACAGTTCCAGAAGTTCATTCAAGCCCTTGAAATTGTTACAAATTTCGCTGGGAACTTTTTCCACTTGGTAAGTTATGTTTTCTATTAAAAAGAGATAAGCATAAAAACACCAAGCATTTTTCCATCTGTAGTTTCATGCAATGATCAATGTAAGGCATGGAGGAAGCCTTGGGAATCATCTAATATACTTTTTCTCCCCAGTAGGTGTCTCTGTCCTTGAGCCAGTCATGATTCCAGGTGACAGCCTGGACAAGTTTTCATAGTTTCCGCATCAAGATTTTGGGAAGTGGTTTGCCATTGCCCACTTCCTAGGACAGAGAGAGAGAGGGACTGGTCCAGGGTCACCCAGGTGACTTATTGCTTGAGTTGGCACTAAAATTCAGAATATCTCAGTTTCTATGCTGCTGCATTAACAGCTACACCAATGTGGGTCTGCCCATGCAAAAATCAATGATTTCAATATCATTAGCAGATAGCTGTCCATCCCAGGTTTAAACAGCTCTAGCCCCCCAAAAAAATGTTCCACCCTTTCCTGGTTCAGTCTACCATTGAACAGTGCTTAATGATTTTTTTGTGATACCTAACAAACATCTACTTTGTTATAATTTAAACCCATTGTTTCTGTTCAACATGACACTCCCTCAGATACATGAGGACAGCAATCATGTTCTCTGCCTATTGTCAAATCCCTTTGGGGTTCGCCATTTCACGGGGAGAAGTAGATGGGAATGGCGGAAAGCCCTTCTATAGTGACACACTCAATTTGCAGACGGAGCAGCCTGCCGTAACGCTCCTGAATTACCCTGGTTCCCGCCAGTGTCACTAACTAACAACTGGTCATAGGTGTTGCCCATTTCCTGCACTAGACAACTCACAGGGTATGGAGGGATGGCAACTTTGAACCAGGGATTGCTCTGTTTATTTCTCTGACGTGTCTGAGTGACGTGGCCAAAAGGAGAGGCTGGGGTAATGGAACAAACAATGTATTACAGTACTTATCGTAGCGTAGCTGCTGTAGATGGGGCACACACAATGCGTAGGAAGACAGGAATATGCAGAGAGGTGTTGGTGAGCAGCAAGTGATTGGTGATTGGAACGGGTAATTAAGGGTGGGGTAATTAAGCCAGTTACTATAATTGTAGCAGCTGAGCACATGACTTTTAAGACTTTCAGCCTTATGAAACTCATTGTGTGTGTCAGGGTTCCATACAACATCAGCAATGCAATCAGAACTCCAAAAAGACAAAGTCCAAGGAATAAGATTTTATTGAAGACATTGTTCTGGTACAGCCTGGAGAAATCCCGAATCCAAAGTTCCCAGGCTTTCTCCACCCAAGTGAAACTGAAAGTTCCACCCCACTAATTATCACATGTTAATTTCTCACCAACCCCTTCAACTTTAACTTAACTTTAACTTTTATTGAATTTCTATACCGCCTCCCTCCTGAAGGACTCAAGGCGGAGTACAGCCTAATAAAAAACACAATATATATATTTAATATATACAATTAAAACCAAATTAAAACTTCAAATAATATAATGGCCAATCAATTAAAAACCAAATTTAAAGTAACAATTAAAAATTAAAAATTAAAATTTAAATTTAAAACTAGTTTAAGACAAATTTAAAACCCCCATTAAGTACTAGGCCAGACCGGCCTGCTGAAACAGGTGGGTTTTTAATGCATGCTGGAAGCTCCGTAGGTCCGTGATGGTCCGGATCTCCGGGGGCAATTCGTTCCAGAGGGAGGGTGCACCCACAGAGAAGGCTCGAACCCTCGGGGCTGTCAGACGACATCGTCCAGAAAGTGGAACCCCGAGGAGGCCCGCCCTGTGGGAATGCACAGGTCAGCTGGAGGCTGATGGTAGCAACAGGTGGTCCCGTAAGTACCCGGGTCCCAAGCCATGGAGTGCTTTAAAGATAAGAATCAAAACCTTGAATCGCACCCGGAAGGCCACATGGAGCCAGTGCAGCTTGTGCAGGAGAGGTGTAATATGGGAGCTCCAAGGAGCAGCGAAGATCACCCGCATGGCCACACTCTGCACCAACTGCAGCCTCCGAGTGCTCTTCAAGGGGAGCCCCATGTAGAGAGCATTGGCATAATCTAGGCGAGAGGTCATGAGGGCGGAAGTGACTGTGCGAAGAGCGTCCTGATCCAGAAAGGGCCGCAACTGGAAGATCCTATGGATCTGATAAAAGTGAGGATGCTTCGCTATCCTTATCACCACTAAATACATCCTAATATAGGATTGTAGAAGTGTTCGGTCAGATTCGGAGCGGCTAGCCAACCAACCATTCTCTAGGTGTCTTTTCCAGTGCTTCATCTCCCTAAGCTCCCCGGAAAACCAGGGGGCCAATTGGGATCGATGCCAGGTTAGAGGCTGCAAGCGCACAACCCGGTTGAGAACCTCAGAAGCCACCCTCTCCCAGGTGGTCACCAAGTCCCTGACAGGGTCGTGTGTGTGTGCCTTGGGAAATGGCTCAAGCTCCATCAGGAACCTTTCAGGGTCCATTAGGTGCCTGGGGCAGAACCATTTTGTCGGCTACGCCTCCCTGTGATGAGGGGGTGTGGAATGGAAGTCCAGTCTAAGGAGTGAATGATCTGACCATTACAGGGGCTTTATAAGAAGGTCCCCTATGCCTAGATCATTTTGCCACTGATTAGAGACAAAAACTAGATCCAAGATGTGGCCTCCCGTGTGAGTGGGGTCCCGAATTAGTTGGGTCATGCCCATGGCTGTCATGGAAGCCATGAACTCCCAAGCAACCCCCGAGGTCATGCCAGCAGAAGGGAAGTTCCCCATGACCATAAGTCTGGGGGTCTCCACCGCCAAGCCAGCTATAACCTCAAGGAGCTCAGGCAGGGCCGACATCACATGGCAGGGAGCCAGGTATGTGAGTAGTAGGCCCACCTGAACCCCAGAACCCCATTTCACACAAAGGGATTCACATCCAGTCATCTGAGAAACAGTGATTTCCCTCAGACAAAGATCTTCCTTAATAACCACCGCCACCCCCCACCCCTTCCTTGAGCCCTCGGCTGATGAAACACTTGAAACCCAGGTGGGCATAACTCAACCAGAGGAACACCCCCCTCCAGGTCCAGCCAGGTCTCAGTAATACTTGCCAGATCCGCTCCCCCCTCCCGAATCAGATCACAAATGAGGGGGGCTTTATTTCTAATGGATCTGGCATTACACAACATCAGCCGAAGGCCCAAGGCCCGATGATACAGACCACTCGGGGAATGGGAAGTAATTTGGGGGTTGGAGCATGCCACCATACATAACCAATGGGGGCGTGCTCCCCAAACTTGCTACGGCCCCCTATACCCGCCATAGTTGCCCCTCCCACCCACCGTGCTGATGGATTGCACCTCTTCCTTGTAACAATCCCCCCTTCCTCAAACCAAACCCCTTACCCCTAAGACATCCCCGGCACACCTAATCCTCAGTCTGGCCTCGACCTCAAGTGGGGGATCCCCCAACCCCCGCTTGGATAACCCCCTCCCTAGCCCCAATAAAGGTTCCATAAAAAACAACCAGATCTATACTCCCAATGGGGATGATACCTAATAGATCTTTCCTGCACATTTGTATACCAAAAGTGGTATCCATGCTGATTGCGGTCTACTGTAAATTGGCTGCCATGCACTGGGACACTACCAGGACTGGTTACATTGGCAGGCTCAGCTCCTCTATCCCCTTCAACCAAATCAAATTCCACAGTATCACCATCAACCATACTATAACAAAAATGCCTAAAGTCATTCTTCTTAATAGCAGTATGGTGGACAAACACATCTTCCTTAGTGTCATTCCTCTTAATAAAGCCATAACCGTTCTTCACATTAAACCATTTCACTGTCCCCAGAATCTTTGTTGCGACGATCTTTTTACCAAGATCTTTTAAATGATGCCAGCTCCCGCCGCTTGGCTCCCAACGTCCAGTTGTAACAGTTCGTGGGGGCTCCCAACATCCAGCTGCAGCAGTTTGTGCGGGCCAATAAGACGGAAGAGGGATGTGGGAACGCCGGGGGTGGGGTAAATTATCAAGGGCATAAGCTGAGGGGCATGGGTGGATTCTGTGCAGCGGATAGGAAGCCCTGCCATTGCCGGTCGGGGATTGAAGGCCGCTATATAAAGGGCAGGTGGAGGGTAGCAGCCCCGTTCAAAAAGAGATTCAACATTTCCCTTGAGACACTCCCCCCACAGGTGTCAATTGTCCGGAGAAACTTTCTCATGAGAACCAGACCTAAAGGAATGCAAACAAGATAACAATTTCGAGTTGTGTTTACCAACTCCCCGCTTCACCCTCTCAATGACCTTGCAAAAGAAAGAAAAATGCGTCAAATCTAAAAGGCCCCAGATAATACTTTAAACAATGGCCAATATTCTTGGGCAGAAAACCCCCCAGTTCAAAATGTCCTTTTAGACTTGACAGTGTGCTTGCCTGAAATAAACTCTAGTTCTGACATCCAACCTATTCAAGGAAGACTGTTTGAGGCCTATCTTCCTTTCTCCAGGGTAAGTATGCCTACTGCTTCCAGTTGTTGATAGGAATATTCCAGTATTCCATGATAGCAGTATTCCAGTATTTGAGAGGTTGCAAAGAGGAGGGGGTGTGGTCAATTTATATTCAAATGCACCAGAGAGCAGGACAAGAAGCAAGGATGGATGCTCATCAAGCAAAGAACCAACCTGGAATTAAGAAGAAACTTCCTAACCATGAGGACAATTAACCAGTGGAACAGCTTGCCTTCAGAAGTTGTGGGTCCTTCACCACTGGAGGTTTTTAAGAAGAGTCCTATAGACAGTCACTTGTCTGAAATGGTATAGGACAGGGGTAGGCAATTATGACTCCTTCATGACTCCTGGACTTCAGCTCCCAGAATTCCCGAGCCAGCATGTGATTGGACTTGATTTTACAACTGTTTTTGCATGTTAAATGAATCACCATAGTCGTTGAGTCAACAACGTGTTTAAAATTCTGATTTCAGCATATCCCATGAGTGATTTTTGTGGGGGGAAAAAAATGGCAAAAAAAAACGTTGTACAATATATTTACCTGGCTATGGGATCTGCAGTTGGCAAATGGAAGCCAGATGCTAAGCACTCAAAATGTAATCCTGTGACTGTGGAGGATGAATGGCTGGCATGTCGTGGGGGATTGGGCGTAGGTCATTTTTTTGAGGGCATTGTGATTTTGACCAGTTGAACTTGTGCTTTTATCTAGTTGGACCAAAGATTAAACCTGCTATGCATTCAATCATGCCTGGAGCAGGTATTTACATGCCCTGTATATCCGGCAGAACATTTATTAAAATGTTGAGACCCAAATACTGTGTCAGGGTGAACTCCCATTCCTTCACTAGTAACTGCCCACCTAGCAGCCTGAAAGCTTACAAATGTAAGTAGATAAACAGGTACCACTTTGGTGGGAAGGTAACAGTGTATCATGGACCTTAGCATATAGTGATGCCAGTTGCAACTATGACTCCTGGATTCATTAATTCTGCCATTTTAAGGACTGCAGAATTCCCCCTTCCACAGCGTTGCCATCCTATCTGCTCATATACCAATGACTCTTTCTCCATTGGTGGTGCAGACAGCAAAAGGCATACAAGGCATAGCTTCAGTTATGACAGATGTGAAAACTATTGTCGTCCCAGAAAGCTCAGGTCTTAGACCTGGTGTGCAAATTTGCAGATAAAAGGTTTGCCCAGAAGCACATTCCAAATGGGCACACCTGTTGTGAAGATGAAAGTTGGTTTCTTTTAAACTGGGTTCTGATGGGTCTACCAGGAACCATTGACAAACACCACACACACACTCGTACACACACCTCCAATATTCTTTCAATTATTCAATTTGCTCCTTGTCTTTATGATGGATCTTCCCCTTTCACTACTTCTATGCCATCAGCCTTGGTGGTCACTCATCTTGGCAAGCATCCCTGCAGGAGGCATCTCATTGGTTTTCCCACTCCACTGTTTGGGTCTTTTGTCTTTCCATACTCATGACAAAAGACAAAAAACAAATGCACTTATTTATTACAGCAATTATTATCAATAACAACTGGGGGCTAATAAACACTGCCCAAGTTTGAACCTGCTCTTTCTTGGATGGTTGAGTCCCATCCAAAATTAATTCCACCTTATTCCCCAAGTTTAGTTCTCTCCTTATCTGTTGTACTTCCATTTTGCCTGGATTTAACTTCAGCTAGTTTTCCTTCAGTCAACCATTTATCAAGTTGAAGAAGCGTTCAAGGAAACTCATTATTTCCTTGGAATTGGTTGGTAGCGAGCATTAAACATTGGAGTCATGACATACTGATGCCACTCTGCTCCCATCCTCTGCTCATCTAGCATCAATGACCAAATTATTTAGGAATCCCCCAAAATCACCACCTGGGTTTAGAATAACAGAAGAACAGAGTTGGAAAGGACCTTGGAGGTCTTCTAATCCAACCCTATACTATTTCAGTATCAAGTATTCAGTATCAAGGAGCCTTGGTGGCGCAGTGGTTAGGGTACAGTACAGCAGTACAGCAGTACTTCTGCCGTCTGCCCGTTCAAATCCCACCAGGCTCAAGATTGACTCAGCCTTCCATCCTTCTAAGGTGGGTAAAATGAGGACCCAGATTGTTGGAGCCAATAGGCTGATTCTGTAAACCGCTTGGAGAGGGCTGGAAAGCACTATAAAGCGGTATATAAATCTAAGTGCTATTGCTATCAAGCAGGAAACCCTATACTATTTCAGACAAATGGTTGTCCAATCTCTCCTTGAAAACCTCCATTGTTGAAGAACCCACAACTTCTGCAGGCAGATCGTCCCCCAGATTAATTGTTCTGTCAGGAAACTTCCCATTAGTTCTAGATTGGTTCTCTCCTCAATTAGTTTCCATCCATTGCTTCTTGTGCAACATAGACTGTAACCACTGTGCTCCCAAAACCCATCTCCAACAGGGAATACTTGGTGAATAGTTCATTCAATTAACCAGGGGGAGGTAGGAAAATTAGCTCTCTCCACACCACATTTCTGCCATAATCTATTGCCAAGAGAGTCAATAGCATAGAACAGTGGTTGGCAAACTCATTAGTCAACAGAGCCAAATATCAACAGTACAACGATTGAAATGTCTTTTGAGAGCCAATTTTTTTAAACTTAAACTATATAGGTAGGTACATTGTTATTAACTTAATTAGGGTACTCCCAAACTTGCCTTTGCTAAAAACGGCCTCAATCTGATTGAGGTATGTTTGCTGAGGTCGACCCCTTCCAACTCTCCCAT
>JAEANM010027699.1:0-10500 GCA_017656035.1 Myanophis thanlyinensis
TATCATCTATCTATCATCTCCAAATATCTCTCTCTTAAAATTTCTAAGTTTTTCTTTTTTGCTCCTACATTCTCTACACCGAATGCCTCATTAAGGGACAAGTATGTCATTTTAAGACACCCCGATTAATGAGGCATTATATGAGGCTAATACAGTTAAAATTTTAAACTCCTTGAGTGAGGTTCTGCAATTACCCATTCATTTAGATTTTCTTCTCTCTCTCTCTCTCTTAGATGCAATAACTAATCCCAAGTGATCACAATCACACAGAGAGATAGGATTTATGATTTTCCCACCGGAGAGATGCTGTATCATTCAAGTGGGTTTAAAAAACTGCATTTCTCTGTGACAGCAGCTGGTCAGCCAGCTTTCCCGCTGCTGATAAGATCTTCTACTACATACATAATTATTTTTAGGTGGGACTGTGCGATTCCTTAACAATATTTGTGCAAATGGAAGCAATTCCTGTTGCATTAACTCAAAGGTCCAAAAAAGGATATCTTTAAAGGTTGGCTTAAAAACAAAACAAAACTGCAACACCCAGGATTTTGTCTGACAGTTTAAGACTTTGCAGCCGACAAGCCTTTGCCCATGTAGTAATAAATATAATAAATACTGCATTATTGATGATGATCATCACTAATATTATTATGACCTCAATTAAATGCTGTCTCCTTCTCCCGTTTCTGCAGACACATTAGCAACTAAAGACAGGCGCTTTGCTGGCCAGGCTTCCTTGGATGCTCACTCGGCTTTCCATTAAAATCAGATTGATCAAACCCATTTCCCATTTTCTCGGTGAGTGGATAACTCTAATGGGTCATCTCTCAGTGGGGGAGGGGGGATCTCCCTTGTTAAAGCGATTAACACCTTTTGTTGTCGGGCTCCTGTTTTCTTTCCTTTTTTTTAAACAATGCCCCGGGAAGGTTGGAGAACTTGGAGACCTTCCAATCTGTTTGGGATTGGGAAAAGATGTGACTTTTTTTTGGGGGGGGGGAGGTGGGTGTATTTTAATTACTGGCACTGTATCTGCTCTGCTAGGAACCAGTCAGATGGCTGACCCTTAAAGGAGTCTTTTATTTAGTGGCGAAAAAGCAGAGGCAGCCCAATTCAAGCTGATTTGGACCGAGGCAGTTCTACGGTTTTGATCTTGCAGTGTTGAAATGAAATTCAGCCTTGTTGTTTCTCCCATCATTTCCATGGGGGAGATTTCATGGGGAAAATACTGCATAGGAAAGGCCCTCAGAACGGACATCTCCTGTGGCAGTTAGAACTTTCTTTGTTGTTGTTAGCTGTGAAGTCGTGTCTGGTCCATCGTGACCCCATGGACAACCAGGCCTTCCTGTCCTCTACCATCTCCCGGAGTCCTTCTAAGTTCAGGCCAACTGCTTCAGTGACTCCATCCAGCCCCCTCCTTCTCTGCTGTCCCCTTCTTCTTCTTTTGCCCTCCATCGTTCCCAGCATTAGGCTCTTTCTTCTCCAGGGAGTCCTTCCTTCTCATGAAGTGGCCAAAGTATTTGAGTTTCATCTTCAGGATCTGGCCTTCTAAAGAGCAGTCGGGGTTGATCTCCTCTAGGACTGACCGGTTTGATCACCTTGCAGTCCAAGGGATTCTCAGGAGTCTTCTCCAGCACCAGAGTTCAAAGGCCTCCATTCTTTGGTGCTCGGCCTTCCTTAGGGTCCAACTTTCACAGCCATCCATAGAACTTTCTACAGTTGCTTAAACTCAAGTGGCAACCCTCGGTTGATCTCAAGAAAGCTAAGCAGGTCAACTCTGGTGAACTCTGGATGGCGACGCCAAGGAAATCTACAAGAGCTGCAGACCAGAAAGATCAAAGACGACGGGGCAAATTCAAAAAGCAGTGTATACCTTCATCGATGCCAAGGGGAAAGAAAAAAGGACCCAAGAAGTCACCAGAAACTGAGCTGGAGTCCAAGAACAACTTCCTTTTCTTCCTGATCAATACAATAAGAAAGAATGCTGAACTTGGTTCCTTGGGGAAATATTTGCAGCCAGCCAGTTGACTGAACCAATGATTTGTTTGGTTTTCCTCACGGGTCTTTCTGTATTATCTCTAGCAGGGATAATCACAGCTTTGCTTTAAACAAGCAAGAAATGTCTCTTTCTGGCTTCCTCGCATGATGGGCGACCCCAGAAGGGGTTGGAGGCAGCTCATCCGTCTTATTTTCCTAAAACGAAGACCTTCCCACTTGAAGACCCTGCAGGGAAACACTTTTTGAAGCCCACCTACCACCAAAGACATCTTCCTTGGCAGAGGTTAATTTGCTTTTCTTAAGGCATTGAAGGGAGGAGTAGCCATATCTCGCGAAACAGCAAAAAAGGCCTCTCGCTTAGCACCGCTTCACTGTCGATGGGGGTGGCATTTCAACCACCATCATCTTAATACAGTCTGTCATTCATACGCCGTCTGGAGACTAAAATCGATAGAGAGTGAGAATGGACTTCCACAGCTGGTAGAAGAGGGGAGCGGATATTAAAGGAAATAAAGCTAGAGATGGCTAGAAGGAGAATTTTATTTTCCTTTTGTCCTCCTTCCCTGCCCCCTGTGCAGAGATTTGCTGCTTCATTAAAACCCATGCACACACAGACACATTCACCTATTAATTCTGGCTAAATATTCTAGAAAAAAGGTGCAATTTCATATTTTTTTTTGAAAGCTAGACGGAGTGGATGTTTAATCGGTTAGGAATAGCAACAGTGCTTAGGCTTATATATACTGCTTCACGGTGCTTTTACTGCCCTCTCTAAACAGTTTACAGAGTCAGCCTATTTGCCCCCAACAATCTGGGTCCTCATTTTACCAACCTAAAGGAAGCATGGAAGGCTGGGTCAACCTTGAGTCGGTCAGGACCGAACTGCCGAACTGCTGGAAGTCAGCAGTCAGTCGAATTAGCCTGCAGTACTGCACTCTAACCACTCTGCCACCACGGCTCTTAATACAAATTTCATCAGAATGGCCTGCCTTACTGAGCAATTTGTTTCAGATCTCCGTATCTGATGTCTTCCCGAAGACATTTGAAAGTCTTGGCCTCCATGATCATGACACGTCTTGCTTAATTCAAAGCGGTTTGTTGCATCGAACGGTTATGCCGAAGAGCGCGGCGGTTGGCTGAGCCTCCATTCTACGGGGTGGAATGAGGTGGGAGGTGGAGAGAGAGAGATATTTTTCACCAGAAGGAATCCTCCACCCTCAAGGATTCCCCCTCCCCATTATTTTATTTTTTTTCATTGATTTATTTGTCCAAGAAACACAACAAATTCAAAATAAAGTAAGAGAATCAAAATGTGAGAGAGACCTCTTGGGGTGAGGTTCACAGAACTTAAGACACAATTATAGCTGTGAAAGTTATTGGCTGAAGACAACTGAACCTGCTAGGTTCTTCGCTCGGCTAGGAGGCAGTTCCTTCTTTATCGGAAATGATAGACCAGGCGTCGACAATTCTGTTGCAAAAATCCAATTTTTTAGAGCAGTTTCAGTGGAGCACAGTCGAACTCCCTCCTCAATGCATGAGGAACACCAAACACAGGTATTATCCTTCCTTCAGAGGGGAACAAAATTTGTTCACCAGGGTCTTCAACACCCATGGGCCTTTCTCTCATGGGCCGATGTATTTTCTGGGACAGTGCATTGCCCAGCTCGAGAAAGAAGGAGGAAGAAAGAGCCATTGTCACGAAATAACACAACGCCTAAAAGTACAGCTGGGGCAAAACCATTAGGGAAAGCAGTCAAGCAGCAGGCCACATCTGTGATTAAATACTCCATCTTCCCAGCTCCCCACTGCTGTATTTACTGCTCCTTAATGTGGCATTGTTTACTCACAATTAAACTCTTTACCATTAATTTAACTTTCAGATGTTGAATTGGTCACACGGATTCAAATCCCAGAGCTCGGACAGATGTGTTCTATACACTTGTTTAAACACAGCTCTCATTAGGAAGTAATACATGTATGGCAAGCTGATTACACCACGAAGGCAGGGTGCTTTATCATGGAGGAAGGGAGGGGGGGGATCCTCTCCGGAGGCCCCACAAATTTGTCAGCTGTACTGCTGCTGCTGTGACTTTCCTTCCTGCTCACATAATGAGCGATACGGAAGCGATTTTTTTTTTTGGCCACAAAAGGAATTACGGTGCTTCAGCCCACCAGCCTGCCCGCCAGCCAGCCGGCTAACCAGCATGGCCCCCTCCTTCTCAAAGAAAGCTGTAGGGCTAAGGATAAGGAGACATTAATTGTCGTTGGTCTACATTTCGCAGCCCCCGATAACAAATGTTTGCAACCAATGCACTGTTGCAAAGAGATAAACAAGCCATGCTGCTCCTTTTTCAAGCCGGTGTAATTAAGCACAGCCTGCCGATGGAATCAAGGTTTGCCTGAAATATAGATGCTGTGAACTGGTCAAGGGGCCGGCCGTTGGTGGGCAAATGTTTCTGAGCAAAGAAAGCAATCGTTTCTTGGGGGGGCTGTCCCAGGGGGTATCCAGACAAGGCCCGAGCATCACCTTATGGCGTCAAGCCCATGCTTTTTGGGCCTCCACGCAGAAGGAAAAGGGGACAAAAAGTTCAAAGTTGCAATCTGGTTTTGGTGGACAAAGAGCTGTGGATACATCAATCCCTCTGAGATATGATGTCAGAGGGCTTTAAGGTTTCTAAGGTAAAGTTTTTAAGATTTCCAAGAATTGGACATTGAGCTACCCTATAGGAGAAGGAGAGAAGGGCTGAACAGCATTTGTATGGGAAAAGATAGTTTGGGTTGTAAATGCTGAATGTATAGGAATGAATGAATGAATGAATGAATGTGACTCTGGTCAGTCGCTCTCTCTGTTAGCAAATTTCTCCTCAGTTCTAGGATGTTTATCTCCTTCATCAATCTCCATCCAAAACTAAGAAACGAACAAATACAACTAAAACAAAACTTCTCTTCGAAAACTCCCAATTCCCCAACGGTGGCCGTGTTAATATTTGACAGCTTTCTCACAGTAAATGAAAGTTTATGGATGGCTGTTTCTCGAGCCCAACGTCCGTCGGCGAGGCCAATGCAAATTCATTTGAAGAAATGACTCCCTTTGAAATTTGATGGACTCTGCCATTGGCCAGTCTTTAGACTGAATCTCTCTTTTGTGAGCCCAAATAACACTCCCGTCCAGCTTGGTTACTCTCTAACAACTGGATCTGGATTACGGTCCATTAAGCATTTTGAAGAGCTGGGGCTAATTCTGGGGCATTGTGTGGGGTGAAGGGGAGCCCTTCTTCTTTTTCTGCTGAAGCCTGGGTAAACTTTATTAGTATTTGTGTGAGTGCCACACCTGCGGACTTTAAATGAGTAACCCAACAGTTGAGAGTGGGTCAAAGCAGAAAGCCCAAAGTGCAGAGGTCAAACTATTGTAGATGGCTACCAAAAGAGAATTGCTTGTTAATGATACCTTCTTAAGAGCTCTCTTCAGAGAGTTGGTGGTGTCAAAACACTACCTCAAGCTTTTCTAGCATTGTCCCTTGAATAGGGGTTAAATTATTCTGTTTTGTCATTAAGTGGTCCTTGATTGGCAAGCCAACACACAAAAGGTGGTGGTGGGGGGGGAATGATCATTACGGGGCCGTAAAATTGTTAGGGCCCTTGCAAAAGTGAATTGTGAACCGAGGCAGGAGTTCAACCACGGGTCTGTCTTTCTTTTGAGCAGTTGCAGTTGCAGAGAAAGAACGAGTAAGGCAACTCTTGAGAAAAGAGTGGTTACGTTTAAGAAGTTCGTTTTGATCAAGAAACCCACTCTTTTGGAGATGTGCTTTTGATTCTCATTATTTTTTAGGTGAAATGGGAATATATGGCCGATCTCTGGATTGAAATGAATTTTGCAGAGGCTGTGACAAGTTTAAGAGAGTAACAAAGTTGGAAGGGACTTTGGAGGTCTTCTAGTCCAACCCTATACCATTTCAGACAAATCCAATCTCTTCTTAAACACCTCCGGGAAAACCTTCATCCACAACTTCTGAAGCCAAACCATTCTGCTGATAGACTGTTACAGCTTCTCCTTCGTTCTAGGTTGCTTCTCTCCTTGAGTAGTTTCCACCCATTTCTTCTTGTCTTGCCTTCTGATGCTTTGGAGAATAGGTTGACCCCCTCCTCTTCTTTATAGCAGACCCTCAAATATTGCAACACTGCTATCATGTCACCCCTCGTCCTTCTTTTCTCTAGACTGCCCATAACCAATGTACAGAATATAAAGAATATACTGAATATAAAGTCCTTGTGGATGAAACGTTGCAGCAAGGCAGTGTACAGCTACATCCCAGATGGTAGAAATTTGCAAGTGTTGTTAGTGAGGAATTTTTACTTGAAGCTAAGCGATGTTCAGAACAGAATCCTAGTTGGGATGTTAATTCAAAGCCGTGGTGTTTTGTTTTGTTTTGTTTAGATACAGATATACCAAGTTGTCTGCCTCGTCTCTTCTGGATATGGAAATTTTATTGCTCGTTAGCCCGTAGCCCATATCAAAATTCAGAACAAAACCTAAAACATTACACAATAAAACCACATGTAACAATGGAATGCCGGAAGATGAAAAGAAGGACATGAGGAATATAATATCAATTCCTTGGCGTCACCCCTACAATTTACCCCAATCAGACCCACATACATGGATCTCAATTGAACCGTTTTATTCACCATAAAACAGTTTGTCACAATGGGATTGTTGAGTTCTGAACGCACATGAAATATGTCCTTTGAATATTAGGGGCCCCAATAGATCTTTTGCCTAATGTCCTGTCCAAGATAGGCAATCGCTCTTATACAGTTGACAATCAAATAATACATGCGTACATATTTGCTATTGGTGGAGTTCCTCAACCACAAACTGCATTCATTATAAGGGGCTTGGTTAAATCTTCCCTATTTCACTGTTGTGTCCAGCTGTTGAAACCACTTTTATTTCCTTGTAGAAAAAGATCCCGACTTAATCCAGCAGAAGGATAGGCTCAGGATACGGGCTCAGCTGCCCGCCAAGCAAAAACTGGAGCCCATTTGAATGCCAAAGGTGGGGGTTCTGATGAATGAAGGCCTTAGGCTTTAGCCTTTCTCCATAGCTCCTCTTTTTCAGGAGCTCTTCAAGAGCCTTCTACAGCCTGCAGCTGAGCCTTAGGAGTCATTTTGATAGTTCACCCTTGAAAGACAGCTGGTTGCTGGCGCGTCACTTGCTCCAGGATTCCCAGACATCAACAGTGTCACAACCATGCTGCTTGTTATTCTTGTGTGTGTGTATGTGTGTTTTGACCTACAGAGTTCCTTTGGACTTCCTTCCAAAGCTGTTCTTAGCTTTCTTGACTCTGTGCATCAGCTCTTTGGTTTGTTCTAAGCAACCAACCAACCCACCAACCAACCAACCAACCATTGTGATTCTATGTTGTGCCTTCAGAACTTGTGAATGCTCCAACACTTTAAGAAGAGGTATAGGATCTCCTGTTAGAGCAGAGGGGTTGGACTAGAAGACCTCCACGCTCCCTTCCAACTCTGTTATTCTATTATTTACGTGAACTGAGACAATGGAGAACTGAGACAATGTCCTTTTCCTTAAAAATAAAATTAAAGGAGTAGCTCAAGTTATATATACAGAATCTAGAACCATGATTACATTTTGAGTCATATTAGAGCCAACTAAGAATCGAACAGGACTTTGCTTCCAGTTCTCTTGATAGCCAGGTTTGGTTAAGTCCCATTAATTCAGACTACATTTGATCCTGCGCATGTAGGACATTGTCAATGCCTGGAGCCTTTCATCCCATATTCACAAAATGCAAATGGCAAAGTTCAAAGAAGGCCGCCATCAATCCTGACCCTGGCTTTTCTGGTGGCTGAATTGGCCATTACCTTAAAAATGATGTATTGATCTCTGGGCTGCCCTTCCACCTCACACTTTCAAACAAAAGTTCTAAGCCGCTACAAGAGCTCAGGGTCACCGCACCGGAGACCTGGCGTCCACCCTCAGGAAGAGCCATTAGCTTTGCTTATCTTTTGAACTGGACTCGAGATTTACCTGATGATCCATTATAATTAGGTTATCCTTAGCTCTTATGGGTCACAGAGAGAGATGTTGGGTCCTCTTTCCATGTCCGCACATCTACGCACCCTACCCCAGCCCCGAGGCTGCTAATCTTAATTGAATCCATTTCTTGGCGTATGTTGACAGTGAAAGATTACTTGAAGCTGGGAGGCCTGGCTGGACAGAGCATCCAGAATGAGTAGGAAGGGAGAGGGGGGGATTTAATGTGTACATTTATTCCCATTTACTTCCATTCTTCAACGTCCTGGGTGACGTACCTCTTGCCACCTAGCTTTTGAGCAATTACTTCTAAGTGTTCTTCTCTTTGTACTACCCAAGACTTGGAGAAACCAATTTGCTTGAGATGAATAGACCGGGGAAGATATTCATTGCTCTCTCTCCTTCATTTCAACTTCAGTTTTTGGCTGATGGAATCTGTGGATTTCAGATGGTTTCAGTTGGAATCAATACTTAGAGAGATGTTCTGAAGCCAGGCAGATGGGCCTCCAGTGAAATTGGCCTATGATGCCTCCTTTATACCCTATTGACACCTCCTGCTGATTTTTCAAATTCTAAAATGCTGGTAGGCAATTAAGACAACCAATCTGTGCTGATCTCCAACCACCCAAGGTAGGAAGCTGGTTCACAGGTTATACTCCATCCTAACACCAAACATCTTCTAATAAAAATGTTTGGAGATGAGCTTAATGTGTCCTACACCTCTAGCCAATTGTTCTCACAGAATTAACCGAATTCCATGGTTGATTGAGGAACTGGAGGATGTTTGTGGGGATAGGAGATGCATCTCGATTATGTGATCTTCTGGAAGGTTGGAAGAAGCAACTGAGTGCTTTTTTTTGAGGAGTAAGTATAAGGGTGGGAATTAGATGTTTTCAGGAGATCAGAGAATCACAGGATGGGAAGAGACCTTGGAAGGTTTTCTAGTCCAACTCTCTGCACTAAGCAGGCATCCTCTTACCATCTTGGTTGCCCAATCTTTTGTTGAAAACCTCCACAATCATCTTTTGGGTTCTCCACAGTGGATAGATTTTGGCTACGATGAGAAATTAGAGAAATAAAACAATCACCTCCCTGAATAACATTCACTTTGTCTGATGGGTTTGGAACAAAACAAAAATTCTCTGGTAGACAAATACTGAACTCTAAGCAACTCGTCACAGATAAAAATCTACTTCTTGAGGTCCTTCCCCATGATTCCTTGCTCCGGTGGTGCAAAGCTATTCCAGCACCTCCAAATTTTGGGTCCCTGTTCCTCCTATCCTTCCTTTCACCCTCACCAACCACACTATTTGGGAAAGCACAGCTGGCAACAATTCACCAAGGTCCGAGGCGCTCTTTGAAGACATTCTTAATCATTGCAAGTGATTCTGTGCCAGCAGTTCTGGAGAAAGGGTAGACGTAAATGAAAAAATTTGCTGTTCCAACAAGCCCCATGTTTTTCCACTCATGAGAATTATTTTCTTATTCATATGACCAAAGGGGAACCATCTGGGATGGAGAACATTTACCCCTGAACTTTCCGAGAAATGCCTTCCATCCTTTGCCACCAGACAAATATTCCGCAGATGAGTCCGGATCTGGAAAGAGTTGGTTTTTCCAGAATAATTAGAATAGCTTTTATTGAAAACAAGGTCCTTCATATGTATTTGAGGTCCTCGGTCTATTTTGTTGCTGTAGAAAGAAAGGAGCAAAGGTCCTTCTTCTTCTTCTGGGGCGTTCAGCCAGCCAGTTGAATGAGAGTCTGCGATTCCAATTCCCCTTTAGCGAGGTTTAATTCAATTGTACTTCAGTGTTATTTCTTTTTTTGGGGGGTGGAATCTGTCAATAGGCTGGCATCACACAGGTGAAGAATTTATCTCTACAGCCTATTATCTTAGGGAAGATGGTATCACTTCTTCCAGATGGACTCAGCTGAAGGATAAATTCCATTTCCTCTTATCAATGACAGCCATCCCATTTGCATATTCTGCTGGCGAAACTGATAATGGGTGGGTGGAGTGATTAATGGGCCATGATCTACAGAGATATACCTGTTTGATCAATGTCCAGCAAATGGAACTGTCTGTTTGTAGGAAAAAAAACTGCAAGTCCTTACATATCCACCAAGGAATCCTTCCACTGCAAAACTACTCCTTGAGCGAGGTAGTAAAATACTTCACAGTCATTCAGGGCTTCTGGACCATCTCAAGTTCATAGAAGATAAATTACCCATGAGTAAAAATATTTAAGGATGCGTGTCTTGGGCTGTTTCCTCAAGATTGCCAATATTCTAGTATTTTCTCTTTTTTACACTTCTGTTTTCCTTTTGTGAGCTTCTATAAGACCTTTCTCTCTCTGTGTGTGTATTTATACGTGCATGCACACAAACATAAATGTATATGACAGACAAAATGATGGAGTTGTTTCTTCTTCTTCTTCTTCTTCTT
>JAEANM010027701.1:0-10500 GCA_017656035.1 Myanophis thanlyinensis
AAGAACAAACCCCAAAACTTTAAAACAGAATTATATAAAATTTAAAATTTAGGTTTAAAATTAATTAACCCTTTGGGATAAATTATAAGCTATATTACAATCCTATACATATGTAGTAGAATCTCATTCAAATGGAATTTTCCTCCTGCTGGCTGCATAAACATATTCATAAATATTTTTGGGTAATGGTGAAGTATGTTACCATTGTTTCTGGACATTTTTCAACTTCTCAGAGTAGCTTATAGTTCTGGTATTCCTTGGTGTCTTCCATCCATGAATCAACCAGAACAAACTGTTTCACTTTCAATCCCAGGCAACATCAGGGATGACTCAAGGACCTCATTTCTCATTTTTGTCCATTCATTCATTCATCATTCAGTCATTCACACAAATATAGAATTTGCAATATTGACTAGGTGAAAAGTATAGTAAGTGGCACCTATTTCTGCTGGAACATAATAATAATGACTGTCTATTTTAAAAAAATACCCAGCAGTTATTCATAAGAAACAGAGTTATTATGAGTAGGGGTTATTTTCCATATTAGCAAAAATGAAATAAATTTCCAGCAAGTAATAAATGGAACAAGTTAAATTATATTGCTTAATGATTGGAAGGAAAATAACACGTTTCTCCTGATCAAATCTAATCTGTAAAATCTTATTTCCCTATACTTTTAGATATCCCTTTAACAGGTAAATTCAACATACTTCAAATCATATAAAATGCATAGGAGGAAGGCATATTTACAAACTAGCCTCCACAAATATAATTACAAAAATCACTTTTCAAATCATCACAATAGGAGAACATGTGACCTTGGCAACTGGCCAAATCTTGGAAAACTTGACCAATTATAGTAATGGTAGGGACTCAAGCTTAAAGTGAAACATTGACCTTGAAACAACCTCAAACTTACCTTTTTTTAACTATTTTGTTTCCCATGACTTCTGTCCGGGTAACACTAAATTAACTTCCTCTTTCTATCTTCTGTCTTCTTTGGATCAATTATTACAGTTGTTGGCTGGAAAGACCAAAAGAAAACTCCTGTCAGAAAATCATAAACATTTTTTCACAAATTTTCTAGTATCATCATGTTGCAGTGTGGGGAAAAAAGTCCCTCTCCCATGTAATCTTTGGGCGGGTAGTTACCAAACAAATGACATCATTTCCCAACAGTATAAGAGAACAGCCTGCAATAGATACTTAAATCTTGACTTTCTAGTAACATATGCTTATAATCATAACAGAAAAAAAATGAAGTCCATTCCTTAGTCTTTGCATAGCATGTGACAAACCACAGATCCATATATATTCCAACAAAGGCAAACATTTTGAAGAAATAATGAACTGTTATTCAGGAAAAACATATAAATGTAATGAACTAAATTGTCTCGGTCCAATGAACTTGTATTCATATAGCAGCAGCACAAACTTATCATTTCAGATAGTGGTTAGCAAGGCAACCACATTATTCTTTTTATAGAGTTTCTTGTCAACTGACAGCACGCGGTTTTAAAGGTGATGGGCCTCATACTTAGTAGTAAGCTAAAGTCATCATCTGTTTACACTCATATTGCTAAGTAAACTATCACTTGGAAAGAAGTGGAACAGTGAGGCCAGTAATTCTTTCATAATGTGAGATTTTGCAGCTGGCTCCAAGTGTTCATTTATATTAATCACTGGGAAATTCAGAGTAAACTCTGAGTGCCCAAGAATAAAATCTGAGTGACCAAGAACATGTGACTGGGTTGGAACTACCCTATAGTTGTACGTCTATAGGTTACTCTGAATTGCAAAAAAAAAAAAAGAAAAAAAAAAAAAATCAAACTGTATCCTGCTTCTGAATGAGACAGACTGAGTATATATAAATTCCCCTTGATACCATGTTATAAGGACTTCCCCAAAATAATAATAAAAACAGCTTTCAGTTCTCTTTATATGCTCTGTAATAAGTTAAGGTTATAAATGTAACTTATCAGTGCTTTAACACTGCATAGAGTTAAAATGATCTCTGTATTCCTTGTAAGCTGTATTCTCTGGACTCAATACTCTGTAGGTGAGTTTTGGAAAAGCTTTTCAGAGTGCTATAGAGTGCCCTCCAGATATTTTGGACTACAACTTCCACAGTTCCTTGTATCTAGTCCAACAGACTGAATCTAATGATAGCTGTAATTCAAAATAGCCAGAGTAAAGCGAGTTGTTTGCTTGCTGATTAGCTTTATTGCATGTTAGTATTATGTACAAAGCCATGTATTAGAAGACTTGAGTGGTATTTCTCTAAGATATGATAATCTCAACAGTAAATGTCAATGTTTTTCTTGTATGATGCCAATGATAACATAATAGATTGGATGATAATGCCAGATTCAGATAATTTAGAGAAAAAATATTGGCAGCAGGATAATATCAGATTGTGTATGTTATTGAGGCTTGCTAGATTATCTGATAAACTAATGCATGACTTTGACATAAACTATGGCTATAGCAAGTTAGAATGCAAAAGCTATTCCTCCAGCACACCCTATCTATTCTGGTTTGTCTCAATTGCTACTGCAATTAGTCTAGAGAGTTATTTCATGTATTTATTTTTATTTATTACTATTTGTAACTGCACCTGGAGGAGGGCTTTATTAAATAATCTTAAAGTCTGGGTAAATACAATACTCTGAATACTGCTGATGTGGTGATATAAATTTAACTTATTCTGTCATTAAGAATTCATTTTTAAAAAGGTCTTCAGAATTTAGTATTGTGGACTTTCTTTTCAGGTGGCACAGAAGTGATTCACAAGCCTGTTCAAACTATCACAGCTGGAAAAAATGTGACTCTGTTCTGTCAGTTGGCCAAAAATCATGACATTGTTCAGGTCACCTGGCAAAAAAACCAAACCAACATAGCAACTTACAGCAAGGCTTTTGGAGCTAAAGTGCTGAGTAACCAGAACAATATCCATCTTTCCCAGAGTGATTTGACTTTTTCTGCCATCACTTTCAATGGGGTGACATTCAAGGATGAAGGCTGTTACAGCTGCATCTTCAATACATTTCCCTTAGGACCTATTTCAGGCAAGATCTGTCTGAAAGTCTATGGTAAGTTATATTGTTTTATTGTCTGGTTCTTCAACAATTGCAGATCATTTCAGCATTACCTATAGCAGCTCTATAACATTTATAGGGTGCAATAGTTTCTCTGAACAATAAATAGTTTCTTTCAACAAGAGAACAGTTTCTCTGAACTAGTGTAAGTTGATTGCCTGTGTTCCATATATTTACAAAGATTGCTGAACTGAATGAGGATTAGTGAAGTATCATGCATTGTATAATTCCAGTATCTAGTTTCCTAAAGGCATTAATATCTATGAGCTTCTTAAGGTGATTCAGTAATTTCTAAACCTTTTGGATGCAGTTGCCAGCTTTAAGCTGCCTTGCCACATTTCATCCCATTCCTCCTCCCTTTCTTTTTTTAAATTTAGTCATGATTACCTTGAGTTTGGTTCTTTTTCTATCTCTTTCAGCTATGTTATCTTGCATTCTTAACGGTTGTGTGAAAAAAAAACCCAGCAGATTCCCAGCTTGATTTTTAAGACTTCTCTAACACATTTCCTGTCCCATATCTATTTTCTTTTGCTTCGCTGACCTGTGCTCAAGTGTATGCTAGTAAGGAGAAAGAATTGTATGAAGGTTATTGTCTAAGAACGTATTGCTTGTTCATCCTCTGTGCCAAAGCAGGTCACTATTGAGAAATCAAAACAGATCACTATCATATATGGTTGTTTTGCCTCTGGGTTCTTCTGATCAACACATTCCATCTTTCCTGTGATTATACTGCTTGGGTGCCCTGTTGTCGGAATGGACAGGCAACCATTGCTGAACAGTAGAAATGGGTGATGCCATCTTCCATTAATCATTTATTCAACATAAAATTAACATGGGAGGTGTTTTTCTGCTGCACTTCCAAAGTTCATGCTTCTATATTTTGCCAGCTTGACTGTTTCTGTCCATTTTGGATAGTGTATTTTATTTTATTAAAGATAACCCTTGCAGATTAGTGATGATGGTATTTCACAAAGACAGGAACACTCTTTGACTCTAATGTTTACTATAACTTATAAAATCTTTTAGAGTTACTGAGACCAGGTATGCTCATGACTCATATAACAGAAATCCAGGTGAGGATTAGAATTAGAAATATGAACTGATTTGTATAATAGACTATGTTTGGTTCAAATAGGATTGAGTAATTTTAATTCATATATTTTTCCTAGGTGTTATGTGAGTGGGCCACCATATGATTCCATAATATTATTATAGGGGTTTGGGAGGACGGGTTATACCAATTATATAAACACTGTCGATATGTTTTGCAGTACATATTTAGTTGTGTAAATTGGTCAATAAAAGTTCAGATTTTAGATTTAAGTAAGAGATATTATTATCACATTTTAATCATCATTCCTTTTTTGACCCAATAACAATTAATTTAACAATTGTTTAACATAGTCATAAAATCTGTGAAACTTGCTTTTAGATAATTTGTGGCATTTTTTGCAGTATTAATAAAGAAAATAAGGCAGTTTTATAATACAAGAACAGATGGTGTTTGTTTACATGCTAGGGTAAAAGTAAAGACACTCTTGATTCTAGCTCATCTCCTGGAATGAGTTATATGCACATGTTCATATCATTTCCCTGGTAACTGTATGGAAGTGCTTGCTATTCTTTCAGGATTTTTTTAATATATCGCCATAGCCTTCAGCTCTAAAATTTTTCATGTTCTCCCTCCTAAGTGCTAACCATATCTTACCATGCGTAGTTTTTCAACATGTCAGCTAATAGATACTGTTATGCCATGGATTTTTGCATGCTATTACATTGGGATGCTACCTCCTTCCTTTTCTATGACAATTTCCATTATTAAGCTTTACACCAAAAGACTCTCTAGTTGAAATCCCTGGAAACTTCCTAACTAAACAACCAATAGTGGGAAATAAGAGGGGGAGGATGGCTAATACAATTCAATCCTTTCTCCTTTATTGTCGATGCACAAATATGTGCAGAGAAATTGGGCAACAGAAGAGCACTCTTATAACATATCAACTCCACAGTTTATCCACTCTAAGGTGGCAGATCTTCCTATTGTATTGGGCAATTCTGCTGCTGCTGCTGAGCCCTGCTGTTTCAGCAACAACCAAACCACTTGCCACCCTGTAGGTAGGGTTTAGATTGGGAAACATAATCATATTCAGTTTATGGCAAGGAACTCTGTCATTTCTCTATATGATTGTGAGTAACTATCAGTTGTGAGTATTACCATTTAATCCAGCTCATCTAAAAAGAGGCGAATCATTGCTGACCATATTAATCATTCACTCAACAGCAATGCAACATGTAGCATGCTATCTGGACATGTATTCTATCAATTTTCTACCTGTATTAAGACCAGACAGTGGTAGCTAATCAGCACTATATACACAGTGTCTTTCTAGGTTCTCTGCCTTCTTTCTCACCATAATGATCTACTGTTAATGAGAAAATCCTTCCCTTTTATTGCTCTCTCCTCTGTGCTGTTACTTAATAAATGAGTAATTTAGTTAATATTAAATACCATGTCAATCTAACTCATCAGAAGCAAGAATAGAAATTTTCTTACTCCCAAAGCACAGCTGTAAATATTAATTGAACAATTTGTTTTAAAGCTCTAACAGAACCTGAAATAAATGTAAGACGAGTTCCTCATCCAGATAATACAGAAGAAATAAGAGAAATAAACTGTTCAGTAACAGGAAAACCAGCTCCAGTAATCACCTGGAAGATGAAGAAACCTCTTCAAATAAAACCAAAATCACATATGATCCTGCACTCAAATAAGACAGTAACTGTTATCAGCACGTTTACTCAAGTCTTGTCCAAGACAGTCTCAGAAAATTCAGTAATCTGTGTTATTCAACATCCATCTTTAAACACTTCACAAGAGTTGACATTATCTGAAATTGTAAGCAAACAAGGTGGGTTTAAAGTCAGAAAATTCCTTCCCTTGCACCCACTCTCTTCTCTCTTGTCTTAGTTTGTCTTAGAAGTTACCTACTATTTTTCTTTGCAAACACTTTCTTCACGTGCTTATTATTTTATGGTGCATGTACAAGTAAGCCCAAAGAATGCCAGTCATTTCCTTGATCAAATCTATAATTCTCTAAAGGTGTTTTTTTTTTTAAAAAAAAACTAGACTTGCTGATTTTTTTTAAAAAAATCTTAGAACAAATCTACTTTTCCGGCTTGTTTCTATTACAGATGTATTAGAGATTATAATTTGCAGAATTTCTAACTGGCATCTCTAAAGGCAAGCCATTTCCCTGACTTAGACAAGTAGATAAAGAATGCTTGTTGTAAAGAATGCATTTCTTAAAAATTGTATTTCTATAGAAGTATTAGGAAACAAGCTCATTATATGATATCTAATTTTTTCCACAGTTATTATCATTACTGCTCCAATTTGATTCATCGTCTGTATTAAAAATGTTATATTATGGTTATGCTATTGATAACACTGAATGGACTGGATCTACTACAAACTATGTCCCTGGGATTTTTTTATAAAACCAAATTTTAATGCAGTTCTCTGAGCACCTGATCTTTTCTATTTCTTTATAATCTTTTAATTCCTATATAAACTTTTATTATTATTTCATCAGCCAATTTATTAATTTCTCTTTACAGCCCCAAACAAAGATCAAAGAGTTGTTATTGCAGCTACCTGTACACTGGTTTTCCTATTTTTCCTGGGGCTGTTTCTCTTTTTCATATACTGGAGAAGGAGACAAGCACTAGTAGAAGAAGAGCAAGATTTTCCATGCTGGGTAAGTTTCAAATATATTCCATAGTATCTATGAAACAATGAAATGCCCCAGCAAAGTGAGGTTAATTATATTATAGGAGATAATTAGAGCTAATTTTGACTTCAGTATCTCTATATATTTGAGCAACAGGTTTTGCTGACCAAAATGGCAGATATATACAACTGAATATATCTACATGCATAGGATCTTCATGAAGGAACTTGGTGAAGGAAGGATAGCCAATGGATAGACAAGCAAAAATAGTAGCAAATAAGGGAAGGCAGATGTAATCTATTCAATGTCGTTTTTCAGTGGGATTGAGAAAGGCAGCATCATTTTTATACAAATAGCTGATGGGTACACTGGGTAATATGATGGAATTGCTGGGGGTAGAATTAATGTTTCTACCAGTCCAAGCAATAAGAAAAGTGATCTCTATTTCCATGCTAGTTTTACAGAAAAATAGAATCTGCAAGAGAAATGATTCCAATCAATAACGGTCCCAAACAATATTAGCAGAGTACTTCAGGTTCTGAAACCAATAAGCATCTTTTTCTCAGATGAAATTTCTGTTCTAAACAGATTATAATTTTACAGTCTAAAACTTCTCCTTTATTATTATTATACTTAAAAAAAGTATGTTATTTCTCTGCCAGGTTATTCCACTTTGTTCTGGAAGAATATTATGTAGAAAAAATGGCTACACAAAGAAAAAAGCCCCTGTGAAATCACTTGCTGAAGAAAAGTTTCTGGACACATGAAACATTTCTATATAAAACATGAACTCACATGATGGAAATGCATGAACACATAGCTCTGAGGCCTTGTTCTGAGCACAAAGAGGAATAGGCAGCCAGCAGGCTGGTTAGCACCTAAAGTCCCTCTCCTTGCCCTTTAATTAATTTGTAGCATCCCTTGACTTATTTAAATATTATATATAGTTTTTATGCTTTTAATATTATATTTGTATATTGCCCAGACTCCTGTGAGAGAGATGGGTGATTCCTAAATATGCTAAATAAATAAAAACAATGATAGTTTCCCTGTGAATACTCTTTATTCTGGATTTTTTAAAAAATTAGGTATTGCCTATGTGTTTACAATTAATGTTTATGTGCCGTATTCTTTATAAGGCATGCTGATAATCAGAAAATAAGCTAAATAATATAGTAACATCCAATAAAAATATTTATTTGCAAATGAGACTGTATTGTTTTATTTATTACTTATTCTGTTCCTTGCAGCAATTGGTATTGGGAAATGATAATTTCTAAATAATTTCATTTATGACAATTGAAATGATCCTTATGGTAAAAATAGCACAGGACACTAATATAACTTTGCTAAAGATACAATTCCAGTTCCATTACAGAATTGTAAAAGATGACATGTGAAATTTTGAAATAAAAGATAAAATGCAAGCAATGGAAACACACATACACACAAGTACAACTTCAAAAGTATAACAGTATCACTACTGAAATATATTACTTATATCAATAGAGACCACTTGAAAGGTGAGCTGATTCAGAATGTATTGGGCAAATAGTTATGGATGCCCCTTCATGTGTTATAAAATGTTTTTGTTAAGTGAACTGTACTTAGGTGAAATTCAAGGTGCTGTTTGTTATCTATAAAGCTTAAATGGCGTCTGGGCCTGACTATTTGCATCCTTGCCTATCTTCAACTATGTCTATGTACCTGACAAGTTATGATAGGATTGACATGTTTTGGATCCCTGTCTATTAAATCATGTTACATCACAGAGCCCCATTTGCTGTCTTCTCAAGCTCCATATAGCCCTCACCCTGAGTCATTCAAGACAGTCTTAAATGCTACACTTCTTCCACACGTGCTACACCTGGATATTATGTGTATGTACCATTAGATCAGAGAAATTTGTTTACCTCTTCATGCAGGACTTCTAAAACAAATCATTATGGCATTTTTAATTATTGTAAGCTATCTAGAATGTTGTCAGTGTGGCAGTCATAGAAACTGAATGAGTGAACGTTATTCATCATACATAGTTTACGAAACAGTAAAGTCAAACCAATGAATCAGTAGTTATTTTTTACTATTATGATCACTTCTGCTATTGGGGGGATTTTATCATTGTTTTTAACTTTATTTTATTGTAAACTATCGAAAGACCTTATGTATTGGCAGTATAGTAAATGTTATGGTATTAATAAATAAAATAATAAACATAGAAATATTTTTAAAAGTTATTTATACAGTTTAGATGAGCATATGACATAACTGAAAATAAAAAGAAAACATCAATATTTAAAATGCTACTGCAACTCCTTCTACTTGTGCCAATTCCTTTTTTATGTTTGCTTATGTTAAAACAGTGATGATGTCTTATGCCCATTGTACCTTTTCAGAAAATCATTTGATTTTCATAAAACAAAGAAAATGTGTTTGTATGAAGAAAGCCTGAGAGTTTTCGTTTGAGGCATAAATAACCTGGTTCAAAATATTCTACGTTTCAAAGTATTCTATATTAGGCATAGAACATTCTGGAAAAGGCTCTAATGCTAAGAAAGGTGGAGAGACGAAAACATGCCAAAAGCAAGGTGAGTGAATTCAGATATCGTGTTGATGAGCACAAAGACTTGAAAGAACAGGCTGGTGGACAGTGGTTATTAGGAGTCTAAAATGACTTAATAACACATAATTAAAAAAAAGAAAATTCTAAGTTTTTCCATGATTCTAAGGCTGGTTCATACAAAATCTAAGCACAGATCAACAGATCAGATCGGCTGTGTTCGCACAATGTGTAACGGAATGTGTGAATGACCTCAGGGAACAAGGGAATGAGATGCTGCCTAGGAAACCATCAGACAAGAGAGGCAGGAGCCCCCAGTAGCTTAACAGTGAGAGAAAGAAACTTAAGAAGGACCTAATTGATCAAGCATTTAAAAGAGGTGGCAGGAAATTTCAGAATTGCAAGATTGATGTCAGCTCTCCCAGATAAACCAATAGCACTAGATGAACTAATTCTACTTTGTAAGTCTACATTAACAGAATATTTCATTCCTTGTTTAACATTTGGTTTGTTTAGAGTTCACAGTTGTAATTCACCGTTATAACAATGAAGATGTAAATTTACCACCAATCTTCACACTTATGACTTCTACAGGCCATGCCCCAATCACGCACAATGGGCAACCAGCAACAACTTGCAGCAGCACTCAGTCAGCAGAGTCTCCAGCTCCGTGCCTTATCTCTTCTCCCTTCTGAGCTGAACTGAGGTCCCTGTCCTGTGGAATAGCATCCCTCTAAAATCCATGCAGATCCAATCTTGCTGCTCTTTAGGAAAGCTGTGAAAACCTGGACCTGGACACGGTATCTTGTAACTTCCCTTGGGGTGCTTACATGGTACTGTCAGTTTCCTTAGTATAAGGGTATTGTATTTTTTTTATTTTTGATTCTGTTTTAGCTATTTCTTACCATGTACATTGCCCGAGTTGCTTTGGCGGTTGAGGCACCTAAGTAATGGATTAAAAAAAAAAAAAGAAATGGATAAATAAAAACTCTCCCATCAAACTTTTCTTCTTACTGTATACTTACTCACTTGAGTTCAATTCAATTTCAAATTTATTGGTCACATACACAGTCATACATGATACGATATGCAGTGAAATGCTTACGCAACT
>JAEANM010027702.1:0-10499 GCA_017656035.1 Myanophis thanlyinensis
AGACACACAGATACAGACACACGGTAAATCCAATTATTTTACCTGTAGAATCAACAGCCAATACTTTCTATTTCAAAGATAATTATAGTAAGAAATATTTCATTACATATGCCATCATCATATATCTGGATAGAGGGAATAGACTAAAGACAATAAGAATTGCTTAACGAAGGAAGAAATATGCCATGATTATATCTGCAAATAATTGGAAAAATAAAAAAGCAGATTTAAAGAGGAAAGAAGGACCCTGAGAAAGGTGGCAGAATTTGAAATAGTTATACAGAATCAAGATCATTTATTACGATGTATTTACAAATTGTTATCTAAATATGAAATAGAAATCAAAGAAATAAAAACGTATGATAAAATGGATGCAACATTTCAAGGAAGTAATTCCAGTAGATCAATGGGAAGACATAAGGAAAAAAATCAATAAAAGTTTTACCATGCTACAATCTGATGAAAAGTAGATTCAAATTTTTCTATAAATAGTAGATGGTATATAACAATAAATGTCAGAAATGCCAAAACAAGGAAGGAATGATGTATTATATATGGTGTTTAGATTAAAATACTCTCAAAATATTGAAAGACATCCAGAAAATTCTGAAAATAAAATTGGAATTAAAACTAACAATATTTATTTTAGCATTATGTCCCAAATAAAATAAATGAAAAGTACAAGTAGTCCTTGAGTTACAGTGATAACAGTGACCAGAATTTCCATTGCTAAGCAATGTTGTTATAAAGTGTGATATCACATGATTGCATCACTTAGCAACAGCAATCCTGGCAGTCTCCCCTTGCTGTTGTTAGCAGTAACACCTCAATCCTCAACCCTCAGTCTCAGATAAGAGAGTGCTTCCTCTGCCTCCTCTTCCTCCTCTTCAAGTGCTTATCTTCCTTCATCTCTACTCTTTTGACCACCTTGCACTCTACCACCCTTGAGCTCCACCCTGCGCTCTGCCATCTCTGCCAGCCTTGAGCTCCACATGCCAGATGCCCTGCCATTGTGGGCTCCACTTGCTCTGTTGCCCGGCCCTCTGCTCACCCTGCTGCCCCAAGCTGACATTTGCTTTCGTTCTTCTTTCAGTTGCTAAAGAGACATGCCTGGACTGGCCCTTTGCTGGCAGCTGCTGGCCACACCAAGCCTTCTTCCCCAGGTTTCATGTGGCCTTGTTAAAATCACTTATGGCTTTCCCACAAATAAAGAATTGGCAAACTCATGTGTGCAAAAGTGGTTTGCTCACACACAAGGAAATAGCAAACTCCATTTTTAGTGGCGCCAATACCACAATGGAATGGCAAGGTTGACAGCCTTCCATCCTTCTGAGATCGGTAAAATGAGGACACAGATGGATGGGGACAATATACTGAGTCTTTAAACTGCTTAGAGTTCTGCAAACACAGAACTTCTTTCCCACAGGAGATGACTTTTCTAGTTAACTTTACATTTTCTTTAAATCTAATCCAAGAATTTCATCCAAATTCAGAGCAGTTAAAATTTTTTCAAAAACACTATATTCATCCTTTTGCTGCAGTTTACAAAAATCAAAATTTTACAAAGCTGGAAACACAAACTTTTCTTTTAAAAAAAATGGAGAAAGGATAAACTCATCCAATGAACATAAAGCTTGAAATTCTGAATGTTTTTCAATTTTAAAGAAGTAATAAGAACATTAAATTCCAAGGGGATTAAAAAGATGAAGCTAGATAGAACTTTGAGTCTTTAACAACTTGGATTTTCATGTTCCTAAATTGGGAGCGTGTATGATACCCATCCTCATGTATGAAGATGCTACTGCCATTGTATCTTAAACCCCAGTTGCACTAAAAAAAATATCAGTGAAAGCTATTGTCCTCTACATCAAGCAAAATAAGTTTACACTTAGCTATAATAAATTTAAACAAATTATAGGTTTTAGCAAAAGTGCTGAATCAAGAACTGGATAATAAAGGGTAACAAGATTGAGCGGGTCCAATGTTTCAATATCTGGGAGTGGAAAGCACATCATTATTACATACATCATAGTAATGTACATAATAACAGTGTTATTAAACAATTCTTTTTTTTAACCAAAAGGGAGAGCTAGTTCCTTCTGTTCTCAAACTTTTTAAAACTAAAATATTAGCTCAGTTCTTATATGTAGCACAGATGGCATCTATGCAACAAAATAAATAAATAAAAGGCAAATGGAACAACTGAAATTCTTAAGAGGAATTCTAGCCATACAAGATTTAATGTTATCTTCATCCCTATTAAGACAGGAATGTCTTAAGTTGAGGTCTTGGCCTGAAGACTGATGGTGTAGGAGAGAGGCTGGGTGAGTTAGGAGAAGGAGTCAAATGGAAAATTAATCCGGAATCCTTGTGTGGGCACAGGAGGACAAAGTTGATCCTCCTTGAATGTCATTGCACCTTATCTGGCTTTATCCAGGTGCAAACTGTTAATCTGAGAAGATTCCTGTTTTAGCACATGAGCAACAAAACAGCTAACTGAACTCTTCACATGAAGATCTGTTGTTCATGCCTGACAGATGATTAGCTATTGATTTAAATTTGCATTTTTCCTTACCAGCTTTTTTCTTGTAGTTCAAGTGGGCTAAATAAGCTTCCTATGATTTTTCAGTTGAGTTCCTTCTTACAATACTTCTTTATAATACAATAATACTAGACCTCTACTCCTTTAGAGGATAAACGATATGGAATATCAACGGGAAGTCAGTAGGGTCTCATATAATAGTAGAACTGGATTCCAAAGGGTCCTGGTGTGCTGGTCAAATGTCTGACAAACCCCCATTCTCCCTAAGTTGAAGAAGGACATTTGGGGGGAATGGCAAATGGCACACTCTGTCATTTGCTTTCTTGTCAAGCACATGGATACCCACCCACACCCGCACCCCACCACCACATTTGAATGGATTTGTTCAGGAGAAATTGAAACCATCATTCATGTAACTGTTGTGTTATAATTTCTGTCTGGATCTAAAGAACTCATTTATTTTACGTATGTTGCAACAACATTCCAGATCTTCAGTATACAGTTTCTATTTTCTGATTCTAATAATAACATTGCTAATATTTTAGGCAAATTTTCCTTGGCAGCAATCAAGACATATAATCAATAATGTATTATCACAAGTCTAATTGTTTTTATATTATTTTATGTATATAGATCATTGATTGATACATTGATACATTTTAATGTATATAGATCATTGATTGTGATAAAGAATGCATGTACTATATATATACAAAAATGAATTGAATTTATATATACAGACATCATTGTCACTATAAGATGATTACTAATGTTATGAATGCTTTTGATTTGATGATATTACTCAAAATAACTATACCCAGACAACACACTGTTTATATAGACACTGAAATTTTTGCTCTTTCTATATTTAATTAAAAAAAAAAAAGATAAAGCATCAAATGTGTATATACCCATGGATAACAACCCTTTTTTTAAAAAATGCCTTCCTTACAGTCCTGTTTCTTTCTAATTACTATTAAATTGATTTTTTAATGTATCCTAAAATAGCAGCACAGTGACTATAGCTCTTGCTTTGTAAACAGGTGTGCTAGTTCAAAATCCGACAAAATAATATATCTGTATTTTCTATATTCTAGAAAACAAGTTTCCTAGTTTTTTGTGTCTCATTTTAAATTGAAACAGTGCTCAGTTTGCTATTTAGCTGAAACTGAAAAGTTGGAGTCTTAGGAAATAAAAGACTTTTAAAAGCTCTACTGGATTTGAAATGAACAAACTTTTATCTGCAAGGCAGCAATTGCAATAATTTTACTGCTCTATCACTCAAAACATCTTTAAAATAAATTCCAAATTATGCTAAGAAATGACTCACTTTAAGAAATATTCTGTCCTCTGCATAGTAGCAAAAAACTGCTGAAATTAGTCAACAATAAAGCCCGCTATTCCAGATGAATTGGGATTTATGTAATACTAACTGTATTTAATTCAGAAATTAATTCTACCTTCTGCACATTTCACTGCATTTTGTACTATGTATGACTGTGCATGTGATGAATAAAATTTGATTTGATTTGATTTGCCATATCCGATGTTCAGGTTTCTTTTAAGATAAGATTTTAAAATTTTAGGTTTTGTCTGATTGTCCAAAAACTATTGTAAAAATCATCTACTTCCAATTAGGTAGAAATTCTTGCTAATTCTTTTTATTTTGGGCTGTTTTTGTGATTAGTTTTGTTAGTTTTTTAAGTTGTTAAATTATCATATACATGTCTTTACATTTATTCCAATCTAATGTGACTTATTAATTTTAATCTTTTATTTATCTTTTAATCTTTATTTATCTTTTAATCCTTTAATCTTTTATTATGCAATTTTTAAATTTTGTAGTTCATTTATGTATTGTCTTTCCCTTTTCTTTTTTTCTCTTTTTTGTTTTCATTCTCTGTAAATTTAAAAACAAATAAAAATAAAGCAAATTTGTTGGTCATACGAAAAACAAACCCTCCAAAACAAGCAACACCATCCCTAAAAAAACCAAACAACCTCAAAGTCAAATTGACAAGAACATGCAAGTTGACATAACATGGAATTTGTATGGAAAGAATAAGAGAACTCTGGAAGTGCAGCAAAAAAATGCACCTTCAAGTAATTTTGAGGATGAGCAAGATATCACAGTAATACGGGAAATGTCTTTTGTTCCTGTTTTCCAGAAATGATCTACAATACCTTCCTATTTTGATGTCAGAGCAACTGGTTAATGCGAATAAGTGTCTCAATGTATGTTGAGAATATAGATTGGTTTCTGAACTACAACAAGCCCTTAGTCAATAAAAAATTGCAAACAGGATTTTGATTAAAACAGAGAAGTTATTTAAAAAAAAATCAGCCTAGAACTCTGATATAGGTTGCTAGATAGAAGAAGCAACTCAATAATTTCTGAATCATGGAATCATTCATCTCCATAAAAAAACACATGGAGTTATTGAATACTATACAAAGGTATGCCACAGATATGCAATAGAGATTAAGTAAAAACCCTGCGCCTTTCAAAATATGACTGGAGAGCCAGGTTTCAGGAGAAATTAAATAAAACATATGTGCATAATATTTTATTCCTACACACAAAACCAGTGATTTCAATTATTGATCAGAGAGTGCGTGAAAACAGAAAATTTGGTTTAATGTTGAATTTCCCTTCTCCAGAAGTTACATGAGGTATTTTTACACTGGGTTGGTGGTTTCCCTGTTAAATTATCCACTGGGTTTCACTTTGATTTTGACTTAAAAAAATATAATAACTGGGCCTTTCCGCCTTAGAGAGTTATGGTACAACTCATTCGTTCTTGAGCCAGGAGAAAACTATATTGGCATTTCTTGTCCTCAGTTTGCCAGTTTCTTGTCCTTATTACCCTCTCTCTTTAGCTTCTTTTTCGAGTCACTTCTGCTCACCCTTCTTTCTGGTATCAAACCCTGAGAGATTCTACACATCTGGAAGATGCCTCTGGACAGTATTGGAATAAGGGAGAAAATATTACAGATAGTCCTCAACTTACAACACTTCATTTAGTGACCTTTCAAAATTACAATGTCCTGAAATCAATGATTTATGACCATTTCTTGCATTTATGACTGTTGCAGCATCCCCATGGTCATGAGATCAAAATTCAGATGCTTGGCAATTGACTCATATTTATGACAGTTGCAGTGTCTTGGAGTCATGTGATCACTTTTTGTGACAGGCAAAATCAATGTGGAAGCCACATTCACTTAACAACTGTGTGTTACTAAATGAACAGTTGGCAGTGGCTCATTTACCGACTGTGGTAAGAAAGGTTGTAAAATGGGCTGCAATTCACTTACCACTGCCTTGCTTAACAATGGAAATTTTGGATTCAATTGTGGTTGTAAGTCGAGGACTACCCGTAATGCTAGAAGAGTTAAAGATGACATCAAAACTGTTATCATGTTTGCACCATGGCTAGCAGGAAGTAGAGATGTAGCCAAGGTTTATGGAAGACTGTATTATTGAAGATAATACTTTTCCTCTTGCTTCAGATGCTAAAGTTGCTTGATCAAACATAATAAAATATCTAACAAAGAAAAAATGAGCTTCGGAGCTTATTTTTTGCATGTTTTTTTTAAACCAAGGTCAGAAATATTTCCAGCCAATATTTGCAAGTAAAGGAAACAACCCTCAGCATTGCACTAAAGAGGGCCAGTAATTACTATTGCTATCTGGTCCTTGGTGCTCTATGAGCTTGGTTTTTTTCCTTGCAGATGTTTCTGCAAGATAGCAATTATCACTGTTAAAGAAAGGCACTTCTATTATTGGTACTAGGGACAGACATTCACTCTGGGGGTTAAAATAGCTCTCTGGAACCAGATTATAGAGGAAAGTATAAAAAAAAGATAAAAGTTATTTTGATAATGAGTTGAATATATTAATCTCTTTGTGAAAAACAGGTCCTAGAAATACTTGGAGTCTCATCACCAAATTCATTTCCTTTGTTCGTACTCCTCTCATCCTGACATTCACTTTCTATTTTAAGTTATTTTAACCAGTGTAGAATGGAACCACTTGACAATCATTCTTTACTTGAGGGGATATGTGAAAAGCAGTTTTATTATCAGACTAGACTATATGAAAATTTAGTTTTAATCCCAACTCTAGTATGACTGATCCTGGCCCAGTCATTTAGGGCTGATCTTCAGACCCTACTAACTGTGGTGCAACCCATGTTTCTCATCCTTGGGAACTTTAAGATATGTGGGCTTCAGCTCCCAGAAATCACCACCCAGCATGGCTCCCTATCAAAAACTAAAGCAGCTTAGAAAGCCATACAAAAGCCAAACACATTAAAACATTTAAAACAACCTGGTGCCAAGTCAGACGTTTTCCGGCTTCTGCAGAAAAAGCACACTTTTTAACTCTCATCAGATGGCAATATTTAGAGGAAGGGACTAGGAATATGCCTATCCTATCTGACCATGTAGATGTCCTTAGGAGAGGCAGTCCCACAGATAACCTGACCTTGTGCCATACAAAGCTTTAAAGATGATGACCAGCACTTTGAATTGCATCTGGAAGAAAACTGGGAGCCAAAGCAACTCACATAGCACAAGTGTTAGATGGGCAAATCCAGAGGTCTCTATTCCTGTGTCCACTGCTTCATTCTGGACCAGATGAAGTTTCCAGGTGGTCTTTGAGAGCAGTTCTATGTACAGTACATTCATCAAGCAAAGGATTCAGAAATAGGTCAGAGTAATTTCATTAATATTGTTCTCCTATTTATAAGAACCTCTCAAGACTAACTGTATTCTATCGGGAATAGGAAGATAAAGGCTTCAGTAATCTAGTCAGAGATTCCATCACATCATTGCAGTAATCCAAATGGAATGAGAAGAGTGACTATTGTATAAAGCATCTACTTAGAAAATGGTCTGTTTTGAGTACACCAGGGAGCAGGGTTGAGAATACAGGAAAGGGGAAAATCATCTGGGCTGGTTTATATTTCTGTGTTCCTGTTTTTATTTGCTCCTTATGCCCTCATTTGCCATGAGATTTTGCTAAATGACAGTTCCTGTTCCTTCTTCTTTAGAAAAGAAACAGAAGGTGCTTATAGACTGAGATGAAAGGGGAACCAGACAGGAGCATGGGTATTACTGAAAGCTCTGCATTTCATTCCAAGATAAACCCTATCAACAACCAATACCTGTGCCCAAATGCCAGGTATAATTTTCTTTAATATTTTCAATAATATAAGACATTTTTTCAGGTAAGTTCAAATAACAATTATTTTATTCTGGGAAAGGTGCACACAGAAAGATAGGGCTCAGATTCTGACTACCAATGTGGTCCATGTCAGACATTTCTTTGTCCTGCAGAAATCTAAGAGAAACACCACCACTATTTATTTTATCAATGAACCAAAATTCCATTTTTTGCAGTTCTGGGCAAATGAAATGAAAAACACGTGGAAGTTCAGTAAAGTGGCTTTGTTCTCTAGGAGAATATCAGACATTAACAATCATCACTGGATAATATTCCAATGTTTTATTAATTCATTTTAAATATTTTTATATGACCTTCCTCAGATGATGTCAGGATAATTTATTAAAAAATAATTGTAATAAAATTAAAGAATCTGGAACAATAAATACTTTGAAGTAAAGGCAAAATAAAAATGCAGGTACTTAATAAGCCTATTTTAAGGCTTATTAAATGCCTAAGCAAATCATAGGTTTTGATCTCCTACAGAAACAGATGTTCCTCAACTTGAGTTCTTTAATAGAAATGCCTTTTTTCTTGAATAATATAATATTTTAAGTTGATGTGGATTTTAATTCTTCTTATAGTCGGTGATTGGGTTCCCTATAAGGATTCAGCTTCAGTGTATTGGTTCTCATACACCCATTATTAAATTGTTAACCCTTAGTTTTGCACTTACTCAGGTGACATGGAAAAATAACACTGAATGCTGTCAGAATTGTCCTGACACTTCATGCCAAACTTCCCAATTATCTTTTTCACTTAGTGACAAGATAGATATCAAAGGCTCTTCCAACAGAGATATTTTAATGGTGAAGGTTTCAAAGCAATTTTAATGAGCTTGTGCTGATGGGCATACTCCCGTCCATTGCATGAAAGAGGTGGTGATCTGTTGGAAAATCCAAAAATCAGCAGTGACTTGTTGGAAAATCCAGAATGCTTTACTTTTTCACTTGCCTTGATCAATTAGGATTCTTCCCCTGCACTTTTACTGAGCACACATTTCTACTGGAGGCTTCCTCTTTTCTGGAGTGCAGATTGAGTCACATCCTTTTCATTTGGGAACTAATTATTCTGCTGTAGAATTGGATTTATAATTTAGCCCCTTAAGGCAGCATCTTCTTTAGATAGCCAATTTCATCTTTTAATGGACTTGATCTCCAGCATTACAGAGGATAAATCAGATGAAGACTGAATGGCAGTGTTACACATCTAACCTGCAAAAATCATCCCTACCATGTACACAGTCTTTTTTCATCAATGACTTTTTCAACCAAAAGTCATAGAAAGTTTTACAGCCAAGAGACTCACTTTCAGAAACCAGACTTTTTGTCTCCAAATTTGGCAATTGAGATTGGAATTTTATGTTCCCTTAATTACAGTATGTAAATTTCAACTTTTCGTTCTCCTGACCACAAAAGTGATGTTTTTGCAGGGAAGTAAGATTTTTTCATGTTTTTATGATAGAACCAATTAGAAAATTATATTGATTCTCAGAAACAAAAATTGGGTTACACTGTGTAATCTGTGAGAGAAAATAAAATGAGAAATATCCATACAAAAAGTTAAGTGTCATGTCCTGGAAGTAAAAATATTTTTCATCACTATGGCAGCAGTCTCTCAAATAGGACCACACTTAATTACTTAGATGGTAAATATCCTTTCTGTCCTTCACAAAAATAGTAACAACCCATTTGTATCTGGAAGACTTAAAGCTTTACCTTCAGTGGTGCTGGAAGCAAAATAAGGCAACATACATTTCTAAGACCATATGTGCCCTTGCACAGAGAGTGTAGGTGAATCTACATCACACTTTTGGTTGACATCCAGTGATGGAGCAACCACAACTTCTGGAGGTAAACTGTTCCACTGATTAATTGTTCTCATTGACAGAAAATGTCTCTTTAATTCTAGGTTGGATCTCTTTTTGTTAAACTTTCACTTGTTACTTCTTGTTCAGCCTCAGGTGCTTTGGAGAATAAGTCAACCCCTTCTTCTCTGTGACAGCCTCTCATGTAATGGAAGAATGCTATCATATCGCCCCCTAGTCCTTGTCTTCACTGGATTAGACATACCTAATTCCCACAATCATTCATCATATAGTTTGACCTCCAGAACCCCTATCATCTCTGTTGCTCTTCTCTGCATTCTTTCTAGGATCTCGACATCTTTTTGTATTGTGATGACCAGAATTGGACATGGTATTCCAAGTGTAGTCTCACTAGTGGCTCATACTTAAGTGGTGGTCTACTAAGACACCTAGAACACTCTTACAGTTGCTACTGTTGAGCCAGGTAGCACCTATATTTGTGCATTTGGTTTTTCTTGCCTATATGCAAGAAAAATAACTCACCTCAGAATTGCATTTTGTTGGACAAGGTCCAATACACAAGTCTATCAAGGTCCTTATGAATCTTGAATCTATCATCTAAACATGTATTCATGAGTTATGTATCCCCTCCCCCAGCTTGGTGTCATCTGCAATTTGATGAGTTCCCCTTCTATCTTCTCATCTATATCATTTCTGAGAACATTGAAGAGTACTGGGCCTAAGACAGAACCTTGTGGTTCCCCGCTGTTCACTTCCCTCCATGTAGATTTAGTTGCATGAAAGACTACCCACTGAGTACAATTGGTTAGCCCAAGGGTCTGAAACCTTTAAGACATAAAGAGCCACTTGGACCCGTTTCCGAAGGAAAAAAAAAACCTGGGAGCCGCAAAACCATTGCG
>JAEANM010027703.1:0-10499 GCA_017656035.1 Myanophis thanlyinensis
ACACACACACACACACACACAGGAAATAGGTTAAGAGGCAAGAGCATAATTACATCTTAAATTGAAGAAGCTGCAAGTGAAAATTAATGTCAAAGAAAGAAGCGACAGTAGTGAATGTTAGCTAAGGAAGCAGGGATGATAACTGGGTCAGAAAAAGGAGCCAAATATAAGTGACATTTTCCTAAATACAGCATGACAAGCCTGCTTGTAAAGCTAGAGGTGGCTAAAACAAACAATGCAAAAGAAAATCCAAACATTACTATCTACTACATGAAGAGGAATATTTTTTTTTATCCCACAGAAGTTGAACCTAAGAGAGGTAAAATGAAGACTAAAATCAGCTCTGTGAAAAGTGGAATGACAACAATTTTTTTGAAATCACCTTGAGTCGCTATGGGCGAATAGGCGACAATAACAGATAGATAGATTAGATTAGATAGATTAGAATATTGAAGATCACCCACATGCACTCCAAACAGATGCTCTTTACAAGTAAATGGCAAGACAGCAATCCTGAGCAGTTTCATCTGGGAGATGGAAATAGCCATCTTACTCACAACTGTGGTTGGCGCTTTCTAATTGAGGCCAAGTTCACAAACTTCTAATTACATTTGTAAATTGCTAGTTAACTACTTTTAAGATATTAAAGGTCTTTCACTCAAAAAGCTTAAAAATGTGTAAATTTTACTTCAATCCTTCATGAAAGAAAATTGTAATAATAATTTTAAAAAATTAAACAAAGAGCAAAAAGCCAAATAACACTTTGATTCTACAAAGTTACAAATGGATTAAGGATCCAGATGAATTAGGAATAAAATTTTGGAAGTAGTCATAAAGAATCCTTCCCATTTGCAAGACAAAACAAAAAAAAAGTAATTTTAAAAATTGGTTAATAGAAGGAACTAAAAAGTTTAGTTAAAGGAAAAAATACACAATACAATAACAGCTAATTAACTGTGATATATAAAATGATACCAAACATTATAACTTTGAAAATACTCAATGACACTTTTGAAAAATGGAATTGGAGCCTAGTATCAACAATGTGAAAATAGTGACGTTTGCTTCTATGGATAGACCAAAAGTTGTAATGAAAGAAAAATAGATGAAGATCAAGTTTTATTTGTTAAGGCAGTGATGACATCAGAAGTAGATGTACAAATGATAAGAGTATAAGAATGACATGGAAAAGAATGTTATACTAAGATACCAATTATTTTTTTAAAAATCAAAATGGAAAATGAAATAATAAACTAAGACTCTTGAATTTTTTAATATATTGGATTTACAAAAGAGGCTTGCAAAAGTTTTGAAGAATTTTGTGAGAAAGGACAAAAAAGAAATGAAATCAAATTATGTGATGTTATTTGAACAGTCTAAAGATTTAAACTATTAAGAAGTAAAAAAGGATGATAAAGTTGATTTATTTGATCAGGATTAAAATGTGATTTTATTTCTGGTAACCCTTAACGGACTTTCTGCTGACAGTAGGGACTGAAAAGATTACGTGTTATGAATTTGTCTGTAGATAACAGATGGGATGAAAAGATCATTAGTTGTAAACTAAAAGGGGGTGAACAGTTATTAAAAATGTTTATACTGGTTGAGATGAGCAAATGCTTAGTAAGAAGAACATCTTTAGATTAGTCTAAAGAATAAGTAATAGATATGTATATATGTTAAGATAAGATAAATAAAATGATGAACTAGAATATAATTATAAAGGAAGACTTTGAAAGAATAGCACAAAAAATATTGTTTTTTTGTAACCAACTGACACACTGTACGCATAGAATTTGATGATTCATTTTTGTTTTTGTTTTTTCTATGTTTTTTGGGTTTTTTTATGTTGTGTATGTTTTTTTTTCTTCTGTGTTTTTGTATGTTTGTCTTAAAAATAAAAACTCTTTAAAAAAAGAAATCTACATCTTTACTAGATATCCAGAAAATAAAATAACAAACTCTAACTTGAGAGAAACACAAACCACACCTAAATTGGTTACATGGTTTAAAAGTAGCCCCTCAATGGGGTAGGAATTAGGTTTTCACATAATAATATTAAAGAAAAATAATTTGAGGGGTCCTTGGTACTCTCTGAGCTTGTTTTCTTGCAGACATCTCATTATCCAAACTAGGTAACATCATCAGTGCATTTCAACAAAACAACTATGCTCACAGAGCACCAAGGACCCCTCATTTCAAGCCTGAGCTACAAATATTGCCTTCTATTGGCAAAAAAAAACCCCTTTATTGCACATATTATTCACTGACTCATGGCACCCATGCCTCAAGGACTGCCCAGCAGACCATTTAAATGTACCACTCTTGGGTTGTCTAGGACTAGGTAGTGAGAGATTAAGACTGCATGAAGGCGAGAGATAGGTTGGGTCAAAAGCCTATTTAGTTTAGTTTAGAACAGGGGTGGGCAATTACGGCTCCTTCATGACTCGTGGACTTCAACTCCCAGAATTCCTGAGCCAGCATGGCTGGCTCAGGAATTCTGGGAGTTGAAGTCCATGAGTCATGAAAAAGCCATAATTGCCCACCCCTGGTTTAGAAGCAAGTCAGCTCAACCTCAGGGGCTCATGAATAGATGAAAAAGTGATAAATCCTCATTCCCAGATGAACTCTAGCAACTGTTATCAAAATTACCAGTTAGTTTAGCTCAGAAGCAAGGCAGCTTCTAAGCTAAACTAACTGGTTATTTTGATAACGACATGTGAGGATAGTTTAATTACGGTATATTTCGTATAAAAACTGCTACAGTTAGTCCGAAGTCTCCCCAGATTTATAGCTACAATGTATGTCTCCAGATCCTACTCTGGGAGACAAGGACATTTTTTTTCCTTTCCTTTAAATTACCCCTGGGTTTTTGAATATGTGTTTCCGTCAAGGGTTACAAAACTAAGCATGATAGGCACAGCCATTACTTTTAACACCTAGTACTATTGATGCCCCCTGAATGCACATTTTAAAACCATCCCTCACAATACTGACTAGAGTAGCCCCACTGTGAGATGGGTTGGCTATAAATTTAATAATAAACAAAAATAAGTGTCATTATGGTTCACTGCAAGACTACAGAGTTCCTTTGAAATGAGAGGCTAAATGTTGGCTACAAATCTAAATTACTAGTGGCTCAAAAAAAAAAAAAGCAAATTGCATCCAGGTTAAAATGAAATTGTGAAATCAATATAAAGATTCTCTATCATTAACTGCAACACTTTAAGAGAGCTGTCATTTTCTTACGCACATGCAATTTATGCAATACCAAGAAAACAAGTAAGTTTCCATTCATTACTAACCCTCATTCATGAGGGGAAACTTAAAGTTGTTAATTTCTGGTAGATTAAGCCATTTATACAAGCCCATTTAGCTATTGGGAGCCAATTCTAACAAATTGAAAATCAAAATTACATTCCTCCAGCATATTTCAGACAAATTAACACTATTAGCCAAGGCTAGTATTAATTCAAATTATGTGAAGGACGAAAAGTAAAACTTTTCTTAAGAGAAGGTGATTATCCACCAATTGTACCTGCAAGATAAAGAAATGAACACAGCAGACAGCTAAAGACTGTCCCTGGGTAGGGTACATACACAGCCTGCTTTTATCTGCAGAGACTGCAGCTTGGCAGGCTTTTAACAGTTAGTGCTGATCTGACACAAGCCACCAGATCAAGCTGAAATGGCAGAAGGGTGCATATGAAGGTGAGAAGGGAGGGATTATTCCACCCTCTTGTAATTTTGCTTAGCAATTTCTCCCCACCTGCCAAGCCATCAAATACGTCAGGGTGCAAGCAAATGAGCATGCCCAGTGATCCAGATGACATCAGCTTGATCAATGCTCAGGATTGGAAGACTGCAGTAGCAATGAGGGAAGGCAGATGAAAGAGTCAATCGAGGCTGACTCCATAGAGTTCCCCACCATTGCTTTAGCTGCAGTTAGGAAAAGAGGAAATTCAACTCCAGAGCACCTTGCAAGAAAGATTCCCCTCTGCAGAAGCTCATCCAAATCAGGTACAGAATACACTTTTGCCCATCACCCTGCTGTATTACCAATGCAATCCAAGTTATCTCTAGATCTATAAATACAACTGGCCCTTACTTACTTATTACTTATTCTGCCCTTTACTGAAACATTAAACAATCCAATAAAATACACCAAGGAAATTAACATTAAAAATGTGCATTTCGTGCAACACATTTGCCCTCTCCCACTGATATCCATCTCCATCAACCCAGCAATGGAGAATACTTTGCGCTAGTCTAGCAACCATACTTTGTGTGGTTGCTAGACTACAATTCTTGAGACACAATAAAATATTATTCTTCACACCAGCAGGATTGTGTCTCTCGACCCACAGCTCACACCAAAACAAGGAAACTTTGCACCCATCCCGGAAAACACCTAAGTGATTTCCCATTAACACCTTACACCACAAACGGTTCTTTTCCAGAGCAGGAATGAAAAGCTTTGGCTAAGTAGAGGTATATATATATATATATATACCTCTACTTATCCAAAGCATTTCATTCCTGCTCTGGAAAAGAAAGAAAAAAAGAATTCTTGTCCTTTGTGAGGTTAACCCAATTTCCAAGTTTGGGGTTGGGGGGTGAGGGGAGAAAAGCAGGCAGTGGAGAGAATTCCCCCCAAATGGCCATTTCCCAATCCTTCTCAGCCAAATTTGGCGCTCAAGGTGAAAGGAGCCTTGGAGAACTTCTAACCGACATACATACATACATACATACATACACACACGCTATTATAGTATTTTGTTAATATCATAGAATTTGGCAACAAGAAGTCAGGAGAAGTAAACCAATCAGTTTTAATGTTTTAAAAATGAAAACTATCTCAGCCTACTGAGATTGGCAATCAGAATTAATCTTTTCTAATGAGTAGCTTCATGTTAATAAAAAAAGATGTAAATGTGCTAATGAAGACAATCATTGATTATTCACATAAGAAAGTGCACACTTGTAAGTTATAGGTGGACTACAGTAATTTTGTTTTCATCTGATCATATTTTAGTTTTGTTTTTTAATATCCAAATCATTGTCCAATTTTAAAACAGGAGTATATCAAAATTATGCAAGAACAAAATGGGCCAAATACTAAAAGGATTTTTTTATTCTTTAATTTGGCTAATGTTTATAGTTAATTTACTATATTTCTTTTGCATTTACATGGGTGTGTATTTTTTTATTTTTATCTTACAATACAATAAATTAAGAAGTAGTTATAGGAGGAGGGGCAAAAAGGACCAATAATTACTATGCCCATAGAATGCTACGGCAAAAAATGTCTGGATTTCTGCTGATGAATAAGCACAAAGAAGCTGTCAGCCTACAAATGATATGCAGAGGAAACCCAAAGAGCTATGACAGTAAGTATCTCCTTTCACTAAAAACAGAGAACATTGTCCAGTCATTTCTAAAGAACTTGGCATAAATGCTAAATGTGTTACCCGGTGAATAAACTGAACAATTCCAATCACAATAGCTAAACAAAATAGAGTTTCACAGCATATCAAGGTCAAAAATAATTAGTATAAAACCTGAATCCCAATTTCTAGGGAATTATATAACAACTCAGTCAAAACATTTGTATGACATATAACAATTATCTATCAACATTTAATTAATTATAGAATATAAAAAATGTCAGATCACAATGCATGGCATTTGAAGGGAAAAAATCTGAGGAATTAGACTCAGATTTTGGATGGAGACCTTTGTATACTTATTGGGTAAACTACAATCAGACCAGGGTTTATTTACATTTGTTTGTTTGAACAAGATATCCGCGGTCAATATTATTTGTCAGATTTATTGTTAGATTTTTGTCAGTAGAGCAGGAGTTTAGTTTTGAGAATAACAGTTTGTAAGTACATACAAATGTAGAAGAAATATGTACATTTGAAACCACCATGTTTCCCTGAAAATAAGAACTGGTCTTATTTTCTTTTCAGCCCCAAAATAACCATCTGGTTTATTTTGGGAGGATGTCCTACCCACTTACCTTAGGACCACTGTAGCCATACATCCCACACCTTGAAACTGTCACGCCACTTCCTAACTTCTATGGACATTTGTGGCCATTCATGGCAAGACACCATGGGGATCAGTGGTGCCACTATTCATGGCAGGAGGCTGCTTGGTGTGTTATGCTGCTATATGCATGAGCAGCAGCACTGACACTCAAGCATTGCAGCATCCTGCTGCAAGCATCAGCATTAGCGCGGCAAACCATGCAGTGTTCAGCCATGAACAGAGACACTGGTATGATGAGCCTTGTGGCATTCTGCCATGAGTGGCAGCACCAGTGTGATGAGCCTTGTACCATTCTGCTGCAAGTTACAACAAGCAGCTACAGAAAATGCCAGGCAGTGGTGTGCAGGGGTCAGGATATGGGAGGCCTGGCTGCAGCTATCTTAAGCAGGTTTGAGGTACATGGACGTCTCCATCCTTCACCCACACCTTTGCTTGATTTTTATGTCTGTGCCTTACCCCACCTTGTACAACTAGACAGTGGGCAGGGCTGAATTAGGGCTTATTTTTGGGATACGGATAATATTAGATGTGGGCATGCAAATCAGGCTAAAGCTTGTTTTCAGGGTAGGTTGTGTTTTGGAGGAAACATGGTAGATACTGTTAACATGAGACAAAATAAGTGAAAGTAGAAATTCAAGTTAAGAGCTGCAGTGGAGTTGTATGAAGTGTTTAGGCTAAGAACTAAAGAAAATATATTTGGATTAAAAATAAAAGCTGTCTAGAAAAGATGACATTAAAACAGATAATTGTTAAGCCAATGCCAGATCACCAGAAGTGCACGTGGCTAAATCCCAGTAGGAACTCTATTTCAGCTTAAGTGGCAGCGGAAGCAACAGTTTTTCTTTCCTTATAGCTTACCAGTTTTATTTTTACATAACTTTGTTTTGGATAACAATAAACAAGTCAAAATCCATTCAGTCATCAAGGATAAATATGCAGATTTGAGATATGCTTGCATCTGTTCTGCGTTGTTCAGTAATTTTACTGGGAATGGGCTGTATATTGTGATATGTCCTGAGTTTTTTTTTCAAACTATGGACCTGAGTGATAGGATACCCAATAGTTTCAATTCTGCATCTGTCTAGGCATGGTTCACATTATCTTGCCTATTACAAGTAGCTAGGTAGGTCTTAATATCTGGGTTTGGGAGATTATTAATGCTTCATTGAGTGAAGCATGTAACCAGCTTTGAAAGTGGTAGTGCATTTGCTTTTGAAGAAGCTTTCCTGGACATAGACATGTTTCATGACTTTCACTCTCTATAATTTTCCATTTTTAGGGAAGATTAAAAATGGAAAATTTTTAATTTAATTAAAAATTTAATTTAATTAAAAATGGAAAATTGTCAATGTGCTGTGGAACCACTACAGAAGATCCTGGAGTAAATACATTATTTGAATTTGATCTTGACCATCTCAAGTGAGATTCAGCCTTCTGTCCTTCTGAGGCCAATAAAATGAGGATTGAGATTGTTAAGAGCAAAATCCTGATTCTGTAAACCTCTTAAAGAGTGTAGTAAAGAACTATGAAGTGGTATATAAATCTAACTTCTATTTCTATTTGGATCTTTTCCAGGCAAGAAACACTAAGTAAAAATTTAGTAGTGTCAGATATAGTCTGATCAGCCTGAGCAGCTGCTGAAATGTATTTGTTCATGAGATACATGAAGTGAATTATATGGCAGGTTTCTTCATGGGCCCTCTCTATGAATATCATCCCTCAAAATTACGCATGGGATAATTTAAGTTATTATCACACTGGCCCAATCACTTAAAGCATTTATTTTCTAACAAGTATTTATTCCCAATTTACTATGCAAATTTATCTTGGGTTGCTTTTTTGGTTTTTGATTGTATTGTGATGTGAGTGCATTTTTATTTTTATTTTCTGTGTCGTAAAGAGTTATATAGGATTAAGGTGGAGTATAGATACATATATACATATACACATACAAAACATATACACACATATACACATACAAAAAGACAAAACAAAAAGAGTATCAAATTTATCTTTCTTGATATTTACAAAACTGAAGGTCAAATTTAGTTATTATTTGGATTAGAGACAAATTAAAGAGCAAACATTAGGACTATAGGCCAGACAAAGAAGTCAACTACCTTGTCTCCCTGAAAATAAGACCCAGTCTTATCTTATTTTGGGCTTGAAAATAAGCAGTCAAGCTTACTTTGGGGGAGTTCTTATTTTTTCTAAGTGCAGAAGGTATTAAGCAGGTGGGCTGATGGGAGTGTGAGCTGGCCCCACCCTCTCCATCCTACTATCTGCTTGCCCACAGCTGCAATGGGCCAAGCTCTCAGCATGCTCCAGTCTCTACTCCACAGTTCCTGCTGGCCCAGCTGCTCACAACACTTGTCAACCATAGCGAGTGCCATGCTAGCTGCCAAATAATTGCTGTTGCTGACCTTGCAGGTGTTCTTTACTTTCCTGGCAGGGCAGATGTGCTGAGAGCTTGGCCCCAATTGAGGCTGCCTGCAAACAGACAATGGGATGGATTTACTCCATCCCAAGCACGCCATAGGCGACCAAAAATGGTTGCTACCCCATTGATTTTGCTTGTCAAAAGTCATAAAAGGTGATCACATGACCTTGGAACACACAACAACCATAAGTATGAACTAATTGCCAAACATTTGAATTTTTATTATATAAGTTTTTATTTTATTTTTTCTTCAAAACAACATATCTTTGTGTGTACAGCATGTTATTTGGGTATCTTTTAGTTCATTGATTATATCACATTAATCATTTTGGTACATTTCCTGTATTTTAATTTCAACATGTCTGTTTTTTCTTTTACCTCTTTCCCTCATGGAATTACCAAATCCCCAGTTCCCTCCTTAACTCTTCTCCAAATACTATTTCTTTGTCTAACTTCTTCTCTCTTTCTCTTTTTTAAGATTGTGCCTCTTGTATTTTGTTGTATCATTTTTTTGAATTCCCCCTTTTCTCTTTACAGCAATATTTTTATTCATTTCCCCCTCAACTTGGATGTTTTGTCTTTTCTTCTTCTCTCCTTGAATTATAGTTTCCACTTTTTTATCCATAGTCTCCAGCATGTTCATTAAGTCGTTGTGTTCTGTTTTCATCATTTTCCATGTGTCCTCCATTGACAATGTCAACTCCTCCCAGCTGTTCTTCTTGTTGAAAGATTATAAACTCTTTTTTATTCCCTCTATTCATTCGTAATTGAATTCCATGTTTGTCTGTATGTCCAATAGCTTCCTATGCAAAGGCACAGTTGTCACAGTTTTAAATTATATTTCTTAAGTATTCTGTCCAATCAGAAAATTAGTTTCTCTTTTTCCCTTCTCCAGCTCCTTAGTCCCTTTTGGTAAGTACGTTTATTATTCTTATAGTCCTGTAAAGTTTAGATCTTTACTTGCACTTGCTGGAGTGTAGTGTTTTCATCCTGTTGGCAGACGGCACTACAGGATCAAATTTCCAGAAGGCATCAATCTTGAAGTCTTTGTCTATTTCAGCATTTCCAGGTTTGTAAAATCTTTTAAATCCATTATTCCAGCATCTTTAAAAATGACTATTCTCAGAGACAATACTTTTTACAATGAAAATTCAATTTCCTGGTTTTTTTGAAAGTCTTTTGTCTTAAAATCTCCTTCCATCTCAGCTTCAGGCTTTTTTTTTTCAAATTTTTTCATCGCTTAATCAGTAGTTAAAGTAAATTCGGGATGCTTTCTTTTAAAATACCAGTCTTTCGGGATTTGCATCTTTTAAATCCAAAAGAGAAAAAAATATTCTCACCCAGTTCCACAGCTGCATGCCAACTCCTCTCCTGCTCTGTCTTAGATCTTGGGTGTCTTAGTTGTTGTCCTGATCTTCATGGTGGCCATTTCTGACTGCCTCTTATTCTGCTGTGGCTGAGGGGACTTTCAGACCAGGGATCCTCTGGGAGGGTTGTGCTCTCTCCCTGACCACTCCATACAGCCCTCATCACTTTGCTGCTCCTACAGAGTGACTCTAGGCTCCTTGTAGAGCCCACAGGTGGGTAAAAACAAGCATGAAAATAAAGCTACCCATTTTCACACCTGGAGCTGACCAGAACTGGAACCAGAAGCCAGCATCTGAATTTTGATCACATGACCATGGGGATGCCTCAGTATGTAAGTATTGTAAGTATGAAAACACTTTTTGTACTATTGTACAAAAAATACATTTTCCTTTTTTTAAACTGTAGTTTTAATTTTTATCATTCTTTTCTTTTTATATTAGGAATGTAGAGTGACAGCTGTCTGCTATTAATTTGTTAACAAAAGATCTGTAATATTCCTTTTGAATCTCAGACCATCTGGTTTTTCTTATTTCTCTTCTCATGCTTTTATTTATTGTCATTTCAATTTCAATTTCAAATTTTATTGGTCACATACACAATCATACATGGGTACGATATGCAGTGAAATGCTTAC
>JAEANM010027704.1:0-10498 GCA_017656035.1 Myanophis thanlyinensis
AAGGAAAGTTTTAGCGGAGAGGGGGGCATTATTTTAGTACAAGTTGAGCTCCAAATTGCTGAAGTAGATCTCGGCCCAAAGATTTGTGTGAAGAGGCAAAATAACTGGCTTGATATGAGCAATGCAGGTGGTGTGAGGTGATGTGACAGACAGCCAGTGTTTACTAGTTAAGGCTGTCTGGACACCTCCCACTCCTCTTACCACAGGGGAGGTTTCAGTCTGCCAATGCGAAGGCCATTCGGCTTCTCTTATGACCGAAACATCTGCTCCAGAATCTAAAAGACCAGAGAGCATGAGGCCATTAAGGGAGACCTTCAGAGTAGGTTTGGTTTCAGTTATATTTGTGGTTACTGCTAAAATTTCAGCAGTATCCTTAGGAACTAAAACAAGTTTTGCCAGTTTATCCCCTGGTTTAAGAGTAGTGGAGAGGTTAGAAAGAAACTGAACTGGTATGTCTCCATTGTGGTTAGGTGAGAGAACCCCTGGGATAGCAGAAAGTCCGTGGGTTTGAGCTTCAGGGTGGGGCAAGATTAAAGCAGAAGTTTGAGAAGAAAGAGGCAAGGGGGAGGGGATAGAAGTTACTAGTGGTGCATGAAGAAAGGAAACCTCTACAGAGTGGGCGAGGCATAAGTCAGCACAATTCTGAGAATAAAGTGGAGAGAAAGCACTCACATCGTCCCCTGATAGCTTTTTGGAATCAGGATTCGCAACCTTTGGAGAGGGGTTAGTTGCACACCCCAAATTTAGTTTCCCGAATAGGTGGGCTTAGATCTACACTGGTTTGCCCAGTGGAATCCCTTTTTGCATTTCAGGCAAACAGTTTTTGGCTGGGTAGTTTTGTCCTGTGCGGAGCGAGAGGTGCCCCCACTTGGGGCATGGCATTGCATTCTGAAATGGCCAGGTCTGCCGCAATTGAAGCAATTGCCTGCAGGGTGACCACCCTGCTGGAGGGCAGCAGCAAGGGTGTCCATATTGTAGGCATTGGTACCCACAATATGACATGCTTTAAGGAATTCTGTGAGGTAAGCATCAGGTTTGGCTGCAAGGGGTTGGAGAATGCAGCGACAATCAGCATTAGCATTTTCGTATGCAAGTTTGAGAAGCAGTTCTGTGCAAGCATCCGGATTAATAATTTGGCGCTCTATCGCCTTTTGGATATCATTAATAAAATCAGCATAGGGCAGATTTGGCCCTTGGTGGATTTTTGAAAAAGAGGACGTGGTTCCAGAGATATCATCAACTCTTTTCAGGGCTTGGAATGCAGCCGTGCTGACCCAAGGAAAATATTGGTGGGGATAATTTGCCTGAGCCATCCTGGTGGAATGAGCTCCTCCCCCATAAACATGGTCCGCAGTCATGGTAGCAATACCTGCACGATTAGCCACGGCTACAGCTTCATGCGCATATTCTGCTTCCCAAACAACATACTGAGGACCAGTGAGAAGCATGGGAAAAAGTTCTCTCCAGTCCTGTGGATTGTGGATATAGAAGGTTCCTGCAATGCCATTAAGGATTCCCTGAGTATAGGGAGCCTGAATACCATACATGGAAGCAGCAGTTTTAGCTTCGCAGATAGTTTTAAGCAGAAGAGCTTCAAGTTGAAATGCAGGTGTGCCAGCAGCGTTTTGATTAAACACCACAGGATAAGCAGAGCAAAAAACAAGTTCCTCAGGGGTTAAGGTTCCCTCCCTCTTAGCTTGAGACAATGCTAAACCAACCGCACCCATGGGGGTGTATGAGGAGGAAGTAGCAGGAGAGGGAGAGGGAAGATCAGAGGGGGGAAGAGGGGAAGAGGGAAGAGCAGAGGGGGGATGAGGGGGAGGTGGAAGAGCAGGGGAGGGAGTGAAATGATCAGAAACAGAATTGGTCTTCTCTGTTTTTTGTGGTGCCGTTGCTGCAACCACATCTTCTGGTGGCAGCGGAAGGGCCAATTTTGGCACACTATCATTTTGGTATGGAGGTGGTTTTGTTAGAAGTTTGAGGAGAGATTGCTCCTGTGCCTCAATACATTCTGTGACTGCCCTCCATGTTGTTAGGATTTTTGCCGGAGCTCGTGGACTTGCATGGAGGTACTTGCCAATGGTTCTCCATGTGTCCGTTTTTAAAGAGCCCGCTTGCAGATACGCAGGGCAATGTTGCCAAATATACTTCAATAATTTTTGAGGCTAGCCTTTTTTACGGTTGGCTGCAATTTGCTATCTTTAAAGTTGGTGGTCTGGTTAACTCTCTCAACTCCTCAAAATGATTTTGCTGGGGTTGCGAGAATTCCCCACCCATACTTACGAGGGATCTGTGTCCAGATGAGGTACCAAGCCTATTCCAGGCGATAAGTATGGATGGTCCAGAGGCGCACCTTCGTAAAGATCACACCGGGGGACGTTTTCCTAGTGAGTTATCACGTCGGGGGTCACCAGATGTGGTGGTCTCTCATGGATGTAAGACACGCAAACATGTTATCCTGGGATGAGAACGTGGAGTTGCCCCCAGAACTCTGTTTTATTGAAGGAAAAAGAGAGGATGTGGTCAGAAGGCGGGTTAGGGGAGGGGAAGGGAAGGGAGGAGAGAAGCAACTTCATTATAATACAGGTACACATGGTATAGAATTTGTCCATATAAGGGAATGTCCTGAGCCTTTGTCCATATAAGGTAATGTCTTGAGTCTTTGACCATATAAGGTAATGCCTTTGTGTCTTCATCAAGTCGAGCTCACCTGCACGTACACAATGTGGATGTTGGATGATACAGCAAAGTTCTGCACGTACACAAGATGGATGCTGGATGACTCAGCAAATGATTCAGCAAATCCCAACAGATGTGGTTTCTTGGGGACTGGGACAATGGTGGACTGTTTGAGGCATGTGGGAATAATTGATTGAAGTAGGGAGAGGTTGAATATATCCGTGAACACAGGTGCTAGTTGGTCAGCACAGGATCTTAGAATACAACCTGGAATGCCATCTGGTCCTGCTGCTTTCCTGATGTTCACTCTCTTGAATTCTCTCCGTACTTCATATTCTGAGATGGTGGGCACATTCTCGTCACTGGTGTTCTTTTCCTGATTATAGTTTATGATGGTATTACTAGCTTTTGGATTGCTAGCTCCATTGGTTCTGTTGGCTGCATACTCAACGCAGGCATAGAAAATGTTCAGCTCGTCTGCCAGGGATGAAACAATTAAACAATTGTTTCAGGGAAACAATTAAAATTGAAATTAAAATCTAGTTACTTTTCTTTGTACTTTAATTAAGTTATGTTTCCTGCACACAGAATTGATCCCTCTGACATTAATAGATGATTATAAAACTAGATGAGAGAGATGGCTTAGAGAAAATAAATATTTTTATGGTCTTTCTTAAAATGTCTTTCTTCCTATGGGATATAAACGCACCAAGAAATTGCTTATATTTCTGGATGTATTCTGGCCATGGAGAGACAACAAAATCAATCCTACATCCAAGAAATATTTCCTGAGCAATTAGTCAGAAATGCAATGGCTTAATTTAATATTTTACCCACAGCTATGTTGAAAGGAATATACAATCTTCAAATATTTCCATGTAAATTTACATGTAAAATCTATTGCCCACATGTTTCTATATTTCTGGATTTATAGAGACACTATACAATCCAGGAATCATGGTGTTATTGTTTCATAGATTATCTAAATAATCTATGAAACAATAGAGGGGGTGGGGCGGTATATAAGTTAAATTAAATAAATAGAAAAAAGAGAATGATTTCAGGCAAGCAAAAAAAAATCAATTGGGCAACAGCAACTCCTATTGAGTTTCCTTATGGGAAGCAAGCTATGAGCATTGAAAATCCTTCCTTCCTTCCTTCCTTCCATTTTAGGCATCCCCATCTAAAGTGAAAAGATAGTATTAGATGTATATGGTCAACTAGGATTGCTATTACAGAATCAATTGCACCACTTCCATTGTTTTTTTGGTGGCATTCATAGTTGTTCACCTGCATTTCATATCAATTTTGAGCTAATGTTTTAGTTTTAGACTTAAAAAGTTATTAATGCAAAAGAACGGATATCTTTCACCTTCTCGGTTTAGAGCATGAAATTTCAAATTATTAAATGATTAAAGGCCCTGAAACCAATGCACAAATTGAACAAGAAAGTGTCAGTATGTATTTATCAGTATGTATTCTCTCTGACTACAGCCCTGTTGGACAGTACCTTACTTATAAAAATATTAGGGTATAAGTACTTTTAGAGTATTGTATATTTAGATGTTCACAGATTTTAGTAACATCATACAAGAGGTAATTGTTTCTGTGATTTCATAAATATGAAAATTTTAGATTTAAGTCTTTCTACTTAGCTTATGTATCTTGGATCTAGCCACTAGTTTATAACCAGAAATATAGGTTTAATAGAAATTACAGCATTATGGTATTGGTACTAACAAAAATAGTTACTATAGCCTTAAGATGTATTAGTGGAAATAAGCTTTTTGTTTTATTATATTATTTATTATATTTATTATATTTGTCATTTTCAATCCCAATAATTTTTTCTAATCAAATTGTTTGGCTAATTGTGTAATGCCATGCTGGTCAATGACCAAGCTTATATTGATGATTTTTATTTGCATTTCATTTAATTTGATATTGAAGCATTTTGCATATTTGATACAATATCAGATTTCTTATCTAAAAGAATTTGATTGATTGGAACTATGAGTGGGATCAAAATTATTACAGCATACACCAGATTAGAAATATTTGACTACCAGTAGCTTAATAGATTTTCATTGTTCTTTTACACACAAAGAATTGAAAAATAAAAGAAATTGTACTGCAATAATGAAAGTTAAAGAAATCTCTTTCCTTTTTATTTCATTTTGATTATCTTGGATATGTAGCATATTACGTGTTCAACACAATGTTCTTTGGACATATACTCATCAAAGTATTACTTGGGGTAGTACATCTGAGAGGTATAAATAATGGAACAGAACAGGGGGAATTAAGTATATTATTTTGTTTTTGTGGTAGGAGACTGCTTTACGTGGCAGGGGGTATCCTTTAAAAAAAAAAGAATTCTGAAAACTGCTTGTTTCAGCCCATCCATATATTTAGATTGTAAGCCCTGAAGCTCTGAAAAACCTTGAATATTTAGAGGTGGTCAGTAGTGAGCCTCATCTAAGCTTGCTTGTATCTCAGGGCTCATGCAGCTCTAATTTCATAGATAAACACATATGTCCCTATCATCAAACACACTAAGAAATTCTTACTTTGGCAATTAAACTAAGTCACCAATTATTAAGTTACACTATTTCATAAGGCTTTAATTCATATAATACATCAAATATATAAAAACTTGTAAATGTTAATTAGCAATTGGTATAGAGTAGAAGAGAGAGAGAAAGCATTACCACAGTGTTTAAAACATGTGTGTCCCTGACTTGTAAGAGTTGAAAGCAACTTGTTGTACATGGATAATTACCATGACTCAGTGTGACAGACTACTATTGTTTACCAAGGTTGTGTGTCTGTCTGTTAGACTGTTCAAACATAGAGCTCCAGTAATCACGTCTAAAAAGTCTTGTTCAGCCAGCTGCTTTGTTAAATCTCATTGCCTATTTGTTCAAATGTGCATTATCTTTCTTTGTCTGCTTCAGTGCTCATATTGTGATAAAGGCAGGCATATGAAAAGACCGGTTCTTTCAATCCTAGATAAATGGCTCAAGTTTTCCATAAATGTACGACACTAATTACTTCTGAAGTTTTGCAAAAATACTGCCATTTTGCAATATTTGCCATGTTCTGTGAAGTTTGATCTTTCTTTTATATTGATATAAATAAGAATTAATTGATCTGAATTGAAGCCATGTTTCCTTTTAGTAGAAACCTGCTACAGTTGTAGTGTAATAGCAACAGAATTCGTAATCCTTCTTTTAAGCTGAAGCCTAACAATATTTTTGCAATTAAACAAAAAATCTCAAAACCCACATATATTTTGCATTTAGAAAACCTTGCAAGGAAGATTGAAGAGGCTCTCTACAATACCTATGAACAAAATGTTTAAGAACAGTCATCTTAAATGTGAAGTCTCATCATTTTAAAAATAATGATCTATTTAACTGCATTTGCTTATGAAAAGCAACATGTGTACTGATGGAGTTTATCTAAGCAATGATAAATCCACCTTGACAACCATAACATTGAATTAATATGTTATTCAAAACAAATTGCTCATTTATAGCCTCACACTGTATATCTTATCCCATGGTTTTGTGATTTTTAGACTAATAATATTTTAATAGCTCATGTGAAAAACCAATGGTACCAAGGAAATCAACATCCATCTATCCTAGCTTTTCAGCATGACTTCAGGAAATTCATACAGAAATTTTCAAATTCCTAAAATCTTAGCAGCATCATTTCAAAATAGAACATAATGTTGCTTTGTGAGAAAAAGGGGGGACAAATACAAAACTGGAATTTAAAGGAAGAATTAGATTTCTTTTCTACAGTAATATTTAATTCCCAGAAACTTATTGTTGAAGGATATAGAGCAGCTTGAAATGATTTTCCTCCTGAGTTCTGGAGTTAACCTTCCACAGAACCGGAGGAGGAGTTGTTATTAGCCTTATTTTACACATAAATGAAGGAAATACCTTAACCTTTTATTTGGTGAAATAATCAATTTTTTAAAATAATTCTTTTAAAAATACTCAGAAAAATTGTTGACAAGAAGGGATGGATATAAAGTAACTGTAAAAATTTACATGCATAAGTAATAGAGAATGATGTGAACATGGATTGTTATAACTATAACTAAAATTGACTAAAAGTCAATTTTGACTCAAGAGAACTGTTACTTTCCAGTTAATGGACATTTCAAAAACATTCAGCAAGAAGAATATATTTAATATATTTTATTTTTAATAGCTGTTTTAGTCGTAGGGTTTAAAATTAATTGAGAGAACAAATATTAATTATATGAAATAATTATTAAAGTATAAACCATTGAGCTATAGGAATGCTTGGTTTATATTGAAAAATTACTCTGCTGCAGAGAACTTGGTTTAACAAAACAGGAGATAATGTCAGAACACTGAAGAAATTTAGTGCTTGATAAATTTATTGAAATTATTTCTTTGCTTTTGATTTCAATTTATATGGCTCTGATCACACAATTGTATTATAATATGTAAAAAGAGTTTTTAAAAAAATAAAAATATCAAAATGTCTTACTGTAGAGCTTAGATAGAACAATTAAATTGGAAATCCCAAAAACTGATATGTGTATTCATATCATATAATCAATTTCATATGGCTTGTACATTAAATACATAATTCTCAAATTCATATAAAACCAACATTTAGCAACACTATCTTGCTTTTTTAATCTGTTGTACAATTTTTAAAAAGCAAACTTTATGAAGATTTTAATAGCATTATATATAACAGCTTTTGAAATATTATTTTCGTAAGGATCATATTGTCTGTCTTTTGCCTTATGGACTGCCAACAGAATTAACAGATTTAATTCTGTTTAGTTTACATTTTGTAAGCTATATTCAGTTCTGTGTTTATTGAGTTTGACATGAAAATAATGTCACAGGAAAAAACATTTTTTATTTCATAACAAGCAGTAGAAATATACAGAATCTCTCTAAATAATAATTTCTGCCTAGATTACAAGGGTAAAAGCATACCCAGTGCCTGGAAAATTAAAATTAGACATAGATTTTTAAATGTAAATTTCACATGCTGGAAGTAGAAAGACCAAATGTATTCATAGATCATTGAACCATATTTTCTCAATGAAAAGCATAGTTCAAGTAAGTATTTTATAAGAAGCCTTCTAATTTAAGTCTGTCTTATGTATAATGTTTTTCTTGATTTAAATCATTTTTTTCTAAATCTCAATTAGGAAAGAGGGGGCTTGCAGGGCTTGCTTTGAAAAACATTGAGAATATATCTTAATCAGATCTGCAAATGATATCTATAGAGAACAAACTATCTGGTTTTGTATGATCCTGTTTAATTTTTCAGGTAGCACAATACAATTCAGAAGTGACCCATACATTCTTAAAAATATACCAAATATATACAAAAAAATTAAAAGATACAAAGCCTTACAGTGAGGTTAATAGAAAATAAGATTTTAAATATTCTCTACCCCAAATTAAGGGATTACAGGTGTGGGGAAAGGAGCTTTTTTTCAATATTTTTTTTATATTCATGCACAGATTGTTATAAGAATAGACATACAGATGAATTATACGTTTGAACTACTAACAGATTACACTATTAAAACATAAACATAATTTTATGAGTGGAAGTTGCATACTTGGACTGAATTCTCCATGTCACTTGCTATAATATAGGTTTTGCTTGTTTGTTTGTTTGTTTATTATTGTTTGATTCTTCATTTTTATAGAGTTGCACCCCCTTGTCTTTGCATTTTTATAGCCAACACTGATATGGTGAAAGCCAGGCTAGACTGAGACATGAAGAAACAGTCCTTTTTATTCTTTTTCTTTTTGCTATTTCCTTATTGGAATCAGAATTTGAACTACTTTTTCACTTTTACTCCTGGAAAAATACTCATCTCTGATCTTATTCATAGTGTAGCTTCTCTCCCAGTCTACTTGCAACAATTATTTTTAACAAACTTTAAAGTAATAGATACTGATAGCATAATTCTTATCTAGAGCACAGCAAGAACAAACTTGATTTTCAGTCCTACACCCTTTTCCATCTGATGCACACATTTCAGCACTTGCTCAACAAAGTTAAGCCACAGAATCCCACACTAATCTAATTTGTCCGTTAAGTCAAACCTTATATTTAGATGTCCAAATAAGGACAAACCTTGTATTTAAAATGGTGATTGCAGAATGCAGCTATTGGGATTACATCTGTGCAGATTTGCCTTGGTATAGGTTCCATGTCATTTCCCTTTATTTAGCCTTCATTTATCATTTATCTAAAGAAGAAACTCTAAATGAGGAAACTTAAATCTGTGGAATAACTTCATATCCCTCTTTCCCCCTATTTTTCCTTCCTAAAGAGCAAAATACACCTAAAGATAGTCTCAAATATTTTAGAGCATTATCATTAATTAAAAATAATAATGACATTCTGTATCAACTTTCTTTAAATTACTAAAACTCAGAATTATTTCTGTGTAGATATGTAAAGTACTCTTTTGTGAAGCTCATTCGAAAGTCACTGCTATAGCATGACTGAACATACTATATTAACAGCAATTTGGATTGAATTTTGTCCACAATACAATTATTTGTATAACTGTAATCTAAAAGTCTGCATTTGCCTAATCTTTTTTAATATATTGGAATGGTAATGTATTTAAAAGCAATTCATTAACACTAGTAGAGTCATAACTGGGTGCAGAGGTATAAAACTAAATTTGTTTTTAAGAAGCATCCTAAGCACCAGTGTATTAAACTATTATTTCTCTGATGTCAGAGAAATAAACTTGAAACAATAGCAGTTAGCTGACTAAATAGCCCGGCATATATTAAGTAATAAATAAGATGAATAAATAATTGAAATGTTGTATTATGTGAGCATCTCTGCTTACTTTTGGGAGGGGGGGGAAGTGGAATAGATTTCTAGTAACCTCAAAAACTGATTTTGCAATACTAAATCATCATAATGAGGGAAGATAGCTAATATATACATACTTGTAGTTAATACTTTTAGGAATGGAATGGAATGGAATAGAGCTGGAAGGGTCCTTGGAGATCTTCTAGTCCAGCCTCCTGTTCAAGCTGGAGAACCTATACCATCTCAGGCAAAGAACTGTCCAGTCTCTTTTTAAAAACCTACAGTGATGAGGTGCCCACAATTTCTGAGCGCAAATAACACTACTTAAAATAACTTATGATGAGTTTTACATAGCTTTAGCAATCAAGGTTCATATAAAAAGGAAAGTCTGCATCTAATGTATGTACCCCATATTGAAAATCTTGTTAGAGCATATATGATTTGTAGTAGAACACAAAAATTACCTATACTATTACATAATTACAAAAATACTTGTTTTAGGTAAATGTCTGTTCAAAGAAATGATCTATAATTTAAAAACAGACTTTCCCCCCAAAAAATAATATTTGGAATCATTTTTGTGTGCGTAATATTTAAGTATTGTGTATAAGTAACTGATGGATACAGTAGTTTTGTTCTAAAAAATAAAACATTCAATACATCATGTAAAGGTTGATATATGACTCCTTATATATGATAAATTAACACTATGAATTATTATAATGGACCATTATTATCTCAAGGGCCATTCCCAAAACAAATATCTATATAAAATAGATGTCTTTTATTAAGTCAAATCAAATCAAATCTTATTCATCACATGCACAGACATACATGGTATGAAATGCAGTGAAATGTGTGTGCGACCACTCGGGACCCTCAGGTAGTAGAGCAAGAGAATAGTATAGACAGGGAGGGAGAATAAGTTAGGGAGTGGTTGAGAGAGGTAGATTATAGG
>JAEANM010027705.1:0-10498 GCA_017656035.1 Myanophis thanlyinensis
TAAAAGATAAATTTAAAATTAACTTTAAAATCCATTTAAAATAGTAAAGTATATGTCTTTATTGCCATCTAATGGGTCTCTGGTTATTTGCAGTTCTGATATGCCAACCTATGCTATGGACAGAGGAGCAAGCTGTCATTTTTAAGAGCAGCAAACTTTGGTAATTAAGATGTTACATTAAGACTTTTGCCCTAGAACCAGACAAAGTGACAGAATGGCTGGTGTGAGGATATAATGAAGGGAGGTTTTCATGGAAGCCCCCTTGAAATCGTGGAGGAAAGGAGGACTAGCAGTCTAAAACTAAACAAATGATTTAAAATGCTTTACTTAATCCAGTATGAATTTTTTCTTCGTGCAAGTTGCTGTATTAGAGAAATAAAATCATATTTGGAGAAGAAATGTTGGGGAAGAAACGAAGGATTTAGTAACACTCTATCCTTCCCCAGTTCTGTCCAGGGGGGAAAAAATGTCGAGAAGAATGTAGAAATGAATTTGATGAATTATGGAGAACCCACTTAATCAAGTCTTTTTCTCAAGTCATGGGCATTCAGTACAGGCAAATTTTTCCCCAAACCTTTCTAACAGGCTTTTTCAGCTATGTTTTGGGCAAATTCTTTTTTCAGTGGGAAATTAACATTCATGGTAACCTTTCACTTTGTATTCCAAAAAAAGATGCTTTGGAGCATGTCAAGATATGCTCCTAGCCCTGTCAGCAATTCTTTAACCGAAATAATATAAGATATTTAATATTAAGATATTTTCCAGGTTTTCAGGAAGAGACTTGTCCAGAATGGCATGGTGTCTCCTACTTGAGCTGATGGTTGAACTAGAAGTCCTCCAAGATCCCTTGGAGCCCTATTATATTCTATGTTCTATTATTACTGCAGAAAGTAACCTGTGTGATCCAGAAGATAAACCTACCTAAGCAGCTGCTAACAAAACCACTGCAAAGGACCTTCTTCCTTTGGATTCCAAAGGAAATTCATCATATGGAAGGCTAAAATTATTATTCAGATTAAAAGGCTCATCATTATATCCCAAAGTACATAAGGCTTCTAAAATAATGTCCATGCAAAAAATGAAATACTTACAGGATTTGACCATGTTCAATGAGCAGGGTAAAGATGCAAATCTGTGCTTTATTTATACTTAGGAGGGAGGGGAATGGGCTGGCTCACTGCAGCCAGGTGGGCAAGTCTCAGTGGGTGTGACCATCTGTGTACCACCACGTGGGCATGGCCAGGTCAATGTGAAAGATTAGATGCAGCCGGCTCGACACTGATGACTCAGTGGGTAGCTGGGTGAGCATGGCCACGTGGCTGTAACCACTTGGGTGTGGCTGGGTGGTGGGCACCAGGTGGGCATGGCCAGGTGGATGCAGAACAAGTCACCCCAGGCAATTGGATGTGGAGCCAACTCAGCACTGTGCCAGAACAAAAATCACCTGGAGACATGCTGGCAAACAGGAAGCAGGTAAGCTCGCAAAATGTAAAAGGTAAAGGGTGGGTTTCACCCCACCTCACCCCCAATTTGGAGAAATGCTCTTTTTTTCTTTCTGCTTCCCAGGAAAGGTTTATCTGTTAAGTTTCGCAAGGAAAGAAGGAATTGGGTGGATTCCTTACCCCATTTGAATAATAATAATATTGAATAATAATACTCCATTTTTCTTTTTGCTTTCCAGAAGAGGTTTCTCTGCTAAGTTTGGCAGAATCTACCCAGCCCCTCCCGTCCCTGTCAAACTTAGCAGAGAAACCTCTCCTGGGAAGCAGAAAGAAAAAAAGGAGCATTTCTCCAAATAAGGGAATCCATCCAGTGGTGGGATTCAAGTAATTTAACAACCAGTTCTCTGCTCTAATGACCTGCTGGATAGGTGTGGCTGGGTGGTCATGTGACTGGGTGGGTGTGGCCAACTTGACATCACTAATGTCAAGGGGTGCCCCATCTCACCCAGCCTCTCCTCACCATGCCCAGCCCCACTTTGCCCTCACCCTCCCAGCCACTCCTTGTCACACCCGGCCGCTGGACTGAGTAGTTTTCAAATAAAAAGAATGCTCACGTTGTGCAAACAAATATCAAACATCTTGACTTCAGGTCTGATGCACCTTGCAAAGTATTACTGCTCATTCTAGTCTCCTTTCCTACTAACAGGTCCATCTCAGATTATAATTGCCACAACCTCTCTTGACTTTTGCATCATTCTATGGGAGATTATTCTATAATGTTATCTGTGATGTTTGCAACTTTACAAATTTGTTTCCTCCAACCCTGTTTTCGCATGCAATTCTTACAAGTTATTTTGACATTCCTTCCTCCTTGTTAAACAAAATAGTGGTTAAGGTGCTGACCTAGAAACCAAGAAACTCTGAGTTCTGGTCCCATTTTAGGCTTGAAAAAAAAAATGGCTGAGTAACCAGTCACTCTCTCCCATCCCAAACCACTTCTGAGATTGTAGTTGTGAGGAAACTGAGAGAGGAAGGGATATTAGATAAGTTCTCCATCTTGAGTTCCTTATAAAGTACCGTAATAAAGATAGGATAAACATTTAACAAAATAAATAAATCATTTGTGGGAATGATGTCCTTCCTTCTAAAGAAGAAGAGATGTCAACTGCCCTGTCACATACCTTACATTACTAATTTATTTCACTTTTATTCACTTTTTCTCTACTTTTTGGTTTATTCATCAATGATGGCATATCCTGTGAAATTCTTACCTGTCTCACATGCCAGGGTTTCCTAAGGGTAAGACCAATCAATCCAATGGAACAGCTTCTTACTTTCTGTGCTGAATGAGGTAAAATAGTTTATCAATTAAGAACTATCCCCCTTAAGGGAAATGTAGTTTTATGCCATGTGATCGCATTGGTGTTTCTAATTGGTCAGTGGGGCTTTTCAAATTACAGTGGTATCTCAAGATAAGAAATTAATCCGTTCCAGGGTGGCCTTTGTATCCTGAATTTTTCTTATGTTGAAGCAGCCCATTCAGCCAATACGTGGTTTTGGCTCCGCCCTCAGGCCAACAAGGATTGTGTTTTTGTATCTTGGAATTTCTTCTTATCCTGAAGCAAAATAGTTTTCGAGAGACCCTTTGTATCTTGGATTTTACTTAACATGAAGCATTCTTATCTAGAGGTACCACTGTATAGTCTTGCCAGGATTTTTTCTCCCCTCAAGGCAAGAGCCATTTTACTCACAAAACTGCATGGGAAGTACCTCTTTTCACCTACACAAAAAGGAACAGACTTTATATACCGCAGAAGAATCCCTTCAGTAACTGTAAGTTGTTGATTGAGAATACCTGAAGAGAATAAAGTAATCTATAATTATACCTTTTCTATAGAGTTTAACTACCTGTGACAAGCAGTCTGTGCACTTGAAACAGAACACCTTCCAAAGTTGCTCCATCAGTAGAGGCTTTCAAAAAGAGATGGGACAACTATTTGTCTGAAATGATACAGGGCCTCCTGCTCAAGCAGGGAGTTGGACTAGAAGACCTCTGAGGTCCCTTCAAACTCTATTATTCTATATTCTAAATTGAATGCATCACAACAAATGCAATGTGGCTGGACCACACATGCATTAAATTCAGGCCCTGTATGGTCAAGCTGCATCATTGTCCTCAGGAAGAAACAAGAAGTAGCCAACACTGCAGCAGTTTCTATTGTTTATTCAAGGCATGTGCCAGCTGCATTCCTGTGGTTTTATTATCACAATTCACCTGTTAAGTGGTTCTTGGCTATCTACCTGGAGCTATTAACTGAAGGGAGAGAGAAGAAAAAAAACCTCTCTTGCACATTATTTTTAGCCAGTTTGCTGAACTGCACAAAAAAGTTAGCTGCCGGTTCGGCTGAACCAGTGTGAAACGGCTGAATCCCACCACTGAATCCACCCTTTACCTTTCAAATTTTGCCGCTTCCCTGCTTCCTATTTGCCAGCACATTGCTAGATTATTTCTGTTCTGGCAGGGTGCTGAGTTGGCTCCATGTCTAGTTGCCTGGGGTGATTTGTTCTGTGCCCATCTGGCCACTCAGACCTGGCATCCCCACTGGCCACACCCATGTGCTTGTGTCCACCTGGCCATGCCCACCCAGCTGCCCCAAATCAGCTGCTCTAAGTTATCCATGCCAAGCTGGCTGTACCTAATCCTTCACATTGGCCTGTCCATGCCCACCTGGCAGCATTCAGATGGCCAAACCCATTGAATTGGATCCTGGTACACCTATCTGGAAAGTTCAGCAAAGCACAGCTTGCATTTAAGCATAAAATTCAACCAAGATATCTCATGCAATTGAACTCCTGCCTTGTAATTTCTCACAAAGGACTTTAACAGCAGCAATAGAATAATTCAAGCATGGAGCATCTCTTTCTCAAAGGCTTTTTTGAAACTTGAATATTTTAAAATAGAAACAGACCATTAAAAAAACCTGACAGAATCTATTAATTTTTCTTTGGAAACAGTTGGAGTTTTTCTCCTTGCAGATCACATGGCAGTAAATATTAGATGGTCTTAAATGTGTGAAAATCTATGTTGAGTTTCCCAAAGATTTTGTTCTACAAAAGTCCATTCTATTTCAGTACACATCTCTCATGATGCTGTGTAGATAACAGCTACTATTCTGAAATCAGAATTCAAAATGCTTTTGATAGGTTAGAGATGTGAGCTGAAAAATACTGAATCCACTTAACAGTGGCTTATACAAACCAAATGCAGCATGGGGGAAATCATACTGAACTTTAATAATATGATGTGGTTGTTAAGAAGATGAATGTAGGTTTAGACTGAAACCATAGAAGTTTGCAAAAACATGTAAAAACTAAGTAGGCCATTATGTACTTCTGATCAAAGCTGGGTCTTCACATAAAGGCAAAAGTTTCCCATATCCAGTTGTATTTGACTTTAGGGGGCAGTGCTCATCACCGTTTCTTTGCTGAGGTAACCAACATTGTCTGAGGACATTTCTGTGGTCATCTGATTAGCATGGAACTCCAGGTGCATGGAACTCTGTTAAACTTTCCACCAAAGTGGTACCTATTTATCTATTAACTTCTGCATGCTTTCGAACTGCTAGGTGGGTAGGAGCTGGGGTAAGTAATGGGAGCTCACTCGGTTGAGTGGTGCTCAAGGCTCAAACATGGGATGTCGGCTTTCCAGCTGACAAGCTCAATGTCTTTAACTACTAAGCCATCACACCTCATAGGTCTTCACATGAGGTGCCCCAAATAAAGATCATTTTAGCCTGATCATTTGTACCTTAACTGATTTTTTTCTTCTTCTTAGCAATTCCTTGTAGATTCTCAGCATCAATGAAGTTCAGGATGATGTTCTGTGCAATGACAAGGAACCTGCCCTTTTGCTAAATCAGGGACTCAAATAGCATGTGTCATAAAATGAATTTCCAATAAAGAGACAGGAGGCAGTAATACAATATAAACAATTCTTGCTTTAAAATTCAGAGCTTTATTTCGTGAGCAATTTGGAACATGAAGCCATTATAAATAAACACTAACATTACATTCCTTACAATAATACACATTGCAATAAGGTCCACTGACATAGCTGGTCCTAACAAGGACAGCTATAGCCAGTGGCCCTGGACAGAGACCAACTCCATTCTTTTATACCCTTATACTAATGCCCCTCCAGTACAGTGGAATTTTACCAGACTTACTTCCTTGTTCCCTCATACTGACCATCAGTTTCCACATATACTCATGTACATCTCAAACCTCTATCCATTGGTTACTTTCAGTTCCTTAATTCTCAGTTTCAACATTCTATGCCCAAATATATCTATAAAGCTACATAATTTGCAAACCCCTATTTCACAATTTTGTAACAGCTCAGCAAGGTTAGAGATAGTTGTGGTACATTTTGAAATTATTGGAATCTAGACAGAATCACAGTTCCCGCTGCATTAAACAAAAAGGGCACAACTATGGTAATCAGTAGGCTATTATAGATCTGTAGATTCAATAAAGTCTCTGAATGATAGCAGGCCCAGAATTCAGTGATGTGAATCAAAAGTGTGTTAGATAGGATGTTTTCAAAATGTCCCGCGAATTAATTGTTCTGTCAATAATAATTCCTAGTTTGGTAATCTCCTCAATTAGTTTCAATCCATTGCTTCTTGTTCTGCCTTCAGGTGCTTTAGAGAATAGGTTGACACCCACCCCACCCACCCCCCGGTCTTCTAATAGTGATTCAGAATTGCCATGAATATGCACGTAGCATCATCCAACATCCCATCTTTTGCAAGGATGTTGCAGTAGCTGTGAAGGATGGGCACATGAACCCAGGAAAAGATGCAGATGTTTCATTTAATCCTCAACCAGTTAATTGTAGTGTATTTATGACTACTACACAAAAGCTTTTTTGTGTCACAAATTCCTCATTTCCTATAGGAATTGTTATGCAAACTGGGACTTTCTCCTGTGTTCCTGGCTTCTGCTGGCAGTATATACTTAAATTCTTCAACTTACCATATTTATTGGTGTATAACATGCACTTTTTTTCTTGAAAAGAATGTGGAAATCGCATGTGCGCATTATACACCAATAAATATGGTATATACTGCCCTATAGTGCTTTACAGCACTCTCGGGGCACTTTACAGTGTCAGCGTACTAGCCCCAACAACTTGGGACCTCATTTTACTGACCTCAGAAGGATGGAGTTAAACTTGAGCCAGACAAAATTGAACTTCAAACTGTGAGCAGAGGTTGCGTGCAATACTGCATTCTAACCACTATGCCATCCCTTTTGGCATCTTTGGTAGATCTATCAGTTGCCTCCTTTGCTGGAACAGGAGACTGTGGAAACAGCAACATTTTTTATCTCTCAAACCATTGCAACTCACTTTGACTGGGGCTGCCTTTGAAGAAGACTTCATATTCTGTACAGCTGTCACATATTGTGATGATTTCTTGCTGTCCAGTGTTAGCAATCTTATCAGACAACAACTGTCCCTCAGGTGAACTAGCGGCCCTCAGGTCTACAGACCTAATTCTCACAATCACATAAAAATATATATCTTAGGAACAATTGCAAGGTCCTGACTGAAGTCCATGTTGTACAATTGATGGAGGAAAAAATACATTTAACACCTAAAGGTCTATTTTAATTAAAAAGAAAAGGAGGCTGTTTCCAAACAGAGTGATGAAAACATGAAGAAAATCACACTGATAAAAACAGTGACCAGTTTTTGATGCAGAAAGTCAAGCAATCTATTCATCCCTTCTTTATTTGACTGGATTGTGTCTAAGAGCTTAAATAGAATGTAATGGAAATGTACTGTAAATATTAATACAGTGACAAAATTTAATCTTATTACAAACTTGTGAAGCTTTCCTGACCTGCTCCTGAGTTGTGATAGGCAGGGGGATGGGAAATCACGCCTTGCAGCTGCACCAAAGGATTCACACCTCAGTCAAACAAACACATCCTAGCAGTCTGAAATCAAGGCCATCTCTACAGAGACCAGCAACAGTGGAGGAGAGTGATTTCTACAACCCACAAAATTGTTTCATTTGGGAATGTGACTGGTGACACACCTGGGGGGGAGGGCACAACAGGGTCAGAGGCAAGGCGTGAACTAGATGAAGTCAGAGCTGGCTTCACGTAATTCATGCTGACATGGTATTCTTAAGAAACAAATGGATTTTTCTTGCTAAATGGCTTGAGGCTCCTGATTTTATTAGGGCATTGGTTGGAACCTTGACATCTTATCTCTGAAAAACATATGTTAAACCTTTTGTTGCCTCAAACAAATATTTCCTTCTATTTGTCAAGCCTAAAAGAAAAATGCAGTTGCTGATGTTGTCTGGAGCCCTGACACTATTAGTGTAAGCGAAAGAAATTATGAGCTATTCTTTGTTAAAAATGCAATGGTACAAAGGTAATTCTGAAAAATCAGTTAATGATTATTTATTTTTATTTATTAAATTTTTCCTATTCATATCCTCTATAAGATGACTCTGGGTGGGGAAATTATTAATTGTTTGGACTTACCAATTTTGTACCCACAATTTGCATGCAATTGGATAAATAACCCAATGCTTAAGCATGATCCTTGTAATTTACATTTTTTTAAAAAAATGTCAATTTGACTCATTATCTCTCGGTACAATCTACCTCCCTGCATGTATTTTGGGAGTGGGGTGGAATATTATATCTGAAAAAATGAATCACAGGAATTCAATTTAGAGTTCTGCTATGCCCAAATGCACATACATAATAACAGTCTTTAAAAATCTTTATCCAAGGTCATAATCAGCTAAGACAAGATTTTTCCATTCCTAAACAATTAAATATTGGGCTTTTGATAATGTAGATATTGGCAATAGTGTCATATCAAGCTTCTCAGGCAAGTATCTGGACTGGAATTGCAAGAGTCATTTATCAAGATATTGCTAGTCAGAGTTATTAAGGAAGTAGCTATGCAGGAATTGCAGCAATTGTTCTATTTTCAATAAGCAACCTGCATGTAAAACATTACGGTAATATTGTAAAAAATAGATTAACAGCCACAGACATCACAATGATAATATTCACCTTTTCTTAATCTTGTTAATGATTTAATCGTAAAGTGGATATTTAATTTTTAATATTTAATTTTTCCTCTCGCATCTGATACACATATCCCACTGTGATCTTGTATTCTTATAACTCCAATCAATAAAAGCAATATGGTTTACCTGGGATCTATTTTGCAATGATTTTTCTGAATGCAGCTAAAACATCCTGGTTCCTCAGGCTGTATATGAAAGGGTTGATCATGGGAGGGACAATAGTTGTAAACACTGAGTTAATAGCAGCTTTTTCTGCTGAATAGGAAGATATAGGGGTCATGTAGGTCAACATAGCTGCTCCATAGAAGAACCCCACCACACACAAGTGGGACAAGCAGGTGCCCAAAGCTTTGTGGCTCCTTTCTATGGATTTCATCCTAAGAATTTGCAAGAAGATGGCAATATAAGATGCAAAGATGAGTGAAATAGGGATGAGAAAAAGCAGAAGACCTCCAAGATATACTGCCTTTTCAAAGGCAGAATTATCTGAACAAGACAATTGTATGAGGGCAGGATACTCACAGAAATTATGAATAACAACATTAGTCTTGCAGTAGGGAAGAGGCAGGACATAGAGAGAGCAAATCAATGCTTGCACACAAGACCAAATCCAGGTACATAATGACATAATACAGCATATTTTACTGCTCAGGAGGACTGGATATTGCAGAGGCTTACAGATTGCCACATATCTGTCATAGGCCATGGTAGCCAGGATGAGGCATTCAGCTCCTCCCACTGCCAGAGTGACAAAAATTTGGAGAACACATCCATAGAGAGCAATGGTGTAGCTATTGGTTGCAAAATTCACGGTCATCATGGGAACAATTGCAAGAACTTGGCAGAGGTCCATGATAGATAGTTGGCTCAGGAAAAAGTACATTGGGATGTGAAGCCGAGGATCCACTTTAATGAGGAAAAGAAAAAGACTGTTTCCTACTAGAGCAATTATGAACATGGAATTAATCACCCCAACAAAAGCAATAGGCGATTTTAGATGGAGAAGTCCAGCTAGCACAAATTCTGTCCATAGTGTTATATTCTCTTCTCCCATCCCTCCGTCACTGCTTGAATTTAACCTATTATTTTTTTTAAAAAAGAGTTTATGGGTATGGAAGTTATCTACTATATCTACTTTAGCTAACTATTTTAATTGTCTATAGCATTTAAATATGCAGTCAAGAAAAAAAAATGGAAGAAAAGGTTTTCAAAAGCAAAACCTAACCAGAAAACAGATTTACAAGCATTAGAAGATTTCAAAATTTAGAGTACTATTTGTTTGTTTGTTTATATTCCACCTTTCCTATTTTCAAAAATAATTAAAGGCAGTAAACATATCCATCTTCCTCCCCCTATTTTCCCTACAACAACCACCCTGTATATTAACTTTAGTTTTGCTATGATGTTATGATCAATTTTCTCATGTTGTTTATATACAATGTAGTACTTGTGTTTTGGTCTGTGACCGTAAATAAAGTATTATTATTATTATTATTATCATTATCATTATTAACTTTAGTTCTGTATATTAAAATGTCTTATATCATTTTAGAATTTTAGAATCTTATTGAAAGTTCCAAGATGGCAACAATGGAAGAAGCATTATTACATTGCGAGGAGAAAAGTTGCTACTAAACTAAGATAAAATGATAGGAGGAGAGGTGGAGAGGGAAAGATAAGTCATAGAAAAAGAAAAAAGTCTGGAGAAATGAAAATGAGGAGAAAGATTGGAAAAATAAGCAAGAAAACACCCCCAAGGGAAGTCAGAGGCCCACAGTGAACTTTGCCTGCTGAGCGAAGCCCATTCTGTGATTCAATTAACAGTAGAGAAATTACATTTCAGAAAAACACAAGAAGGCAAGACTTTAAAAAGAAATACCTGACTCTTTTCCTTAATGCTTCTTTGTCCTTTAACAGGTCCATTGTCCAGGA
>JAEANM010027706.1:0-10498 GCA_017656035.1 Myanophis thanlyinensis
TATAAACACCACTGCCAAGCTGAAATGGTCCTTTGTTGCTGGGAAGATGGAAGACTAGGATGACAGAACCAAAGATGTCACCCTCACCCGTGGGAGGGTGACATCCAATGATCTTGTTAAAAGCAAAAGATTGGAGACCTTTACAACACTGATGAACTGGAAGGAGCCCCAAACTGGCCCAACCAACACCTGAGGGAAGCCATGAACCTCATGAGGGAGGCCATCCATGGCATGCAGATCCAGGATGCCCAGGCTTGCACTGCAGGCCAGTTAGGAGTACAAAAGGAGACTAATGATGAACAAAAGGGATCCTCAACCCCAGCCATTGGCTGAAACCATGGAGACTACTGATGAATTCATTTCCATCCTGGAAGATCCACCCAAGAGACAAAGCTTGTGACTCAATGAGAGGAGGCTTCCACCCTTAGAATGGAAGGCACCCCCTCTTGGCATCAAATTTGATGGGAATCCCCAGTAACTGGGATTTTTCCTTGCACACATACTGACCTACATGCATAAGTATGGAAGGGATTTCCCTACAGAAGGTGCCAAAATCAGGGTTCTAATCCTAGCTCTAGAAGGATCAGCTGCATGTTGAATGGTGAGCCTCCATAATGCAGATGCACTGGAGCTGTACAATTCCAACCATTTCATGACAGCCCTGAGACAGAGACTTGAGGATCCCCTAGCTGACTGCAAGGCTAGAGACCACATTAGGCACATCAGACTGGGATGCTGTCCAGTCACCAAGTACTTTGAAGAGTTTCACGATCTGACTTGCCACATAGATTAGCCAGAGGAAATATTCATGAATTAGTTCAAAGATGGATTAAACAATGATGTGTACAATGCCTGCATTGCCTGTGGAGCCCCAGTCCACCTGCACAGCTGGTGTGTCTTGGCTGAGGAACCGGAATTTGACCAAGCTTGAAACCAGTACCTTGCAAACCGCACCTGGAAGAGATCCCTGCCGGAAGGGAGAAAGGAGGAACTAAACTTTGTTCTGCCCTGCTGTGCTCAACTGCTTGCTTCAATTGCGGGAAGGAAGGCTACCACACAATGTGTTGTGGCCCAACAGCAGCTGGCTGAGCTGTTGGTGGAATCTGACAGCAGTGAACACTATGGGACTGCCCTGGAGGCTGAGGAAGACTCTGGGGGGTGTTTGGAGTCAGAGCAGGGACTAGAGAGGCCTGTTGGCCACCAGGTGGCATCTGAGTCAGGGAGCAGTGAGGAAGAACAGAGGGAGGCTATCCTTGACATACATATGCGTAGGGCTGTGAGGAAGAGAGAGCAGATTCAGAAGCAGAGAAGAAAATAAGTGGTTAATGATTGGCCTCTCCCAGAGAGCTTATAGGTGGGACAATGGGAGGGGAATGTTGCAGGAAGCAACAGTTTATTCACATATGCAAGGCTTTCAGACAATCTGTAAGTTGCTATCAAAGACAGAGCTGACAGTGTGGTTTTAATTAAGATAGCATTCTGGGCCTTTCAGCCAGGGGGTTGATTATCTCCACATTAGTTGTGGCATACAGCTAGGTATGCCTTCGGATGTCTGAAGACCAGGAACAGAACACAACCGAGTGCCATGCCTGGAAAGGAGAGAAGCAGATTGGAGGGAAACCCTCAAAGCTACCATTGCGTTCCAGAGACACCACCCTAAAGACCCATGTGGTTGTTGAGTTCCTGCTAGAATTGATTACGGTGCGAGAAACTCCAACCCATCCAATGGAGGAATCTGATCAGTCAGAGAGCAATTCCAAAGATCCTTTGGTAAGTGGGGTTGTTAAATCCCTTACAACCTCCATAGAACTGTTAATTCCATTAATGGGGAGAAAAGTGAGATTTAAAGCATTGTTGGATTCGGGGTGCACGAGAAGCCTAATAAGCCCAACTCTGGTTGGGCAACTGGGCACTCAACTAAGGCTCCTAAAAACTCCAGTCTTGTTCTGCCAACTTGATGGGTCTATTGTGGGAGGTGCCTGGCCACGTTTGCCACTGAACCACTCAAACTAATGATGGCAAATCACTCCAAAACCATTTCTTTCATTTCACCCTCCAATTCTCTAATAATGAAATAATCTGGAGAGAGGAACTCCACCAGACTGGAATACCAGAGAGTGAGGAGGTAGCTGCGACTGCGGTGAATGGATCCTTACCAGGTGTCCCCAGGGAATACCAAGATTTGATGGATATTTTCTTCTTTTTAAATTTCTTTATTAAATATACAGTCTTAAAAACAATTACATACAACAAATATAAATTTCACCTATTAAATATTACAATCCTTTTTTCTGATGGTACATGTATATCTATTGTGGTTCAAATATTTCTCAATACTCCTAAGTAATTATATCTATGTACATTCATTATTTCCAACACTATACCTTCCTTATTAATTTAAATCCCTAATTCTGTTATGTATCCATAAATACCATTTTCCCCAGACTTTATAGTATTCTGAAATTTCTTTCTCTTTTAGCTCCAGAGTAAGTCTATCCATTTCTGCACATTCAAAAATTTTCTGAATTATCAAACCCTCTGTCCGCACATAATCACCTTTCTAGCATTGCGCCAGCGCAACTCTTGCTGCTGTAATGATATGTAATATGAAATATCTGTCTTCTTTTTTTGCATTCCTCTTTGATGCTTCCCAGGAGAAATATTTCTGGTTTGAATTCTAATTGAATGTTTGTAATATCCTGTATCCAATTTTTTATTTTGTTCCAATATTTTTTAATTTTAGGGCATGGCCACCATATATGAAAAAAGGTACCTTGAAATTTTTGGCATTTCCAACACTTTGGGCTTAAATTTGGGTACATTTTGGCTAATTTTGAAGTGGATAAGTAGCATCTATAACACATTTTGTATTGGTTTTCCTTGTATGTTGCCGATTTTGTCATCTTATAATTTTTCCTCCATATCCTTTCCCAATCTCCCAATTCTATATTATGGCCCATATTTCTAGCCCATGCTGTCATTGGTCTCCTCACTATTTCCTCTGCTAAATTATACTGTAATAGGTAATTGTATGTTTTTGAAATTTCCCTTTCTTCTGCACCAACTAATAACATCTAATTATTTTAACCTTAATTCAGTACCAAATTCTTCTCAGTCTCTCATATATCTACTAGTAGATTTTATTTGTAGGTATGACCACCAATCTATGTTTACTCCCTGATCTTTGAACTCCTGATTAATTTTTAATTTTCCTTGGCCATCCAAAATTTAATAATATCTTGCCCTTTTCCCTATGTCTATGGTGTTTGGATAAATCATTGTCTCCATTGTTGATAGCCATCCTGGAATGTTTATATAATGTTTGTTTTTAATTTTCTCCCATGTTTGTATCAAAGAATTTCTTAGGATGTGCCTATAAAAATACCCATTTGCCTTATTCCTCATACTCCACATAAACGCGTGCCCTCTTCTCTGCAGGTTAAGATCCTTCTCCTCCCTTCCAATGTTAAGATCCTTTTATTTCGTAAATTTATCCAATTTATGGTCTATAATTTTTAATTTGAATGCTTACACAGTCTCCAATGGCTTCCTGAGGTCTTTGGTGGTGGCCACAATCTCTGGCGGCTTCTTGGGGCTCCTCCCGACTGCAGCTGCTATCTCCGACTGCTTCCTGATCTTCAGTTGTTTCTTGGTCTCCAGCTGTTTCCTGATGTCCAGCTGCCTCATGGGTCTCCCAGTGGTGGCCGCAGGTCTCCAGTTGCTTCAGATGATCTTCAATGCCATCTCCTTTGTTCTCCTTCAGGGTCTCACTCGGCCAGCTTGTATTCGGGGCTGGCGGCAATGGATGGTAGTTGCTGATAGCAATAAGGGAGTCTCTGCTGTATCTGATGCGCTCCATGTCTAAAAGTTGTGTTATTTGCTTTTTAAGTCTAGGAAATTTAGAAAAGGGGGGAGGAGGGTCAGAACGGTCACAACAACTGTCTCCTTCTCCGGCACCATCTTCAAACCTACAGTCTGACCTACAGCACATCTCACTATTGTCATATTCCTCTCGTACATATCCTGAACTACTCTGACGTACTTCTCTGCCACTCCTGACATCCTCATACAGTACTATAGCTCCTCTCTTGGCACTCTGTCATACGCTTTTTCTAAATCCACAAAGATGCAATATAGGTCCTTCTGACCATCTCTATACTTCTCCATTAACATTCTCAAGGCAAAAATTGCATCCATAGTGCTCTTTCTGGGCATGAAGCCATACTGCTGCTCACAGATATCCACTTCCTTTCTTAGCCTAGCTTCCACGATTCTTTCCCATAACTTCATTGTGTGGTTCATCAACTCTATACCTTTGTAATTGCTACAACTCTGCACATCACCCTCATTCTTAAAGATTGGCACTAGAATAATTCTCATCCATTCTGAACATGAACATAAGAAAGGAAGTAAATACAAGTAAATGGGGACAGTAGGACAGGGATGATAGGTACATTGGTGCACTTATTTAGTGCCCTCTTTATGGACCTCTTAGAAATGGGGTGAGGTCTACAGTAGACATTTGAGGTTGAAGTTGTGAGGGTTTGAGGATGTAACAACAGAGTCGGGTACAGCATTCCAGGCATTGACCACTCTGTTGCTGAAGTAGTATTTTCTGCAATCAAGTTTGGAGAGTTTGTAACAATTTACCTGTGTATTATTGTGATTGAAGCTGAAGTAATCATTGACAGGTAAAATGTTGTAGCAGACAACATTTTGTGTACTGTGCTTAGATCAGACTGCAGATGGCGCAGTTCTAGATTGTCTAAGCCCAAAATTTCAAGCCTGGTGGCATAAGGGATTCTATTGTGAGTAGAGGAGTGGAGTACTCTTCTTGTGAAATATCTCTGGACTCGCTCAATCATGTTAATGTCTGATGTACAGTGTGGATTCCAGGCGGATTAACTGTATTCAAGAATTGGTCTGGCAAAAGTTTTGTATGCCCCAGTAAGCAGTACAGAGTTACCCAAGAAGAAGCTGTGCAAGATTAGGTTAACAACTCTTAATGCCTTTTTGGCAATGCTGTTACAGTGAGTTCTGGGGCTTAGATCATTTGAGATGAGTACTCCTAGGTCTCTGTCAGAGTTAGCATCATCTAGTTTGTTTCCACCCAACTTGCATTTGGTGTTCAGATTTTTTTTTTTTTGCCAATGTATAGGACAGAGCATTTGTTAGTTTAGATTTGGAGTTACCAAATGCGTGACCATTTTAACACATAGTCGAGGTCATTTTGTAGGGCAGCAATATTGTCAGTGATGTTAAATAATTTTACATCATCAGCAAAGAGGACGCAGCTGCTATCAATGTGATCACAAAGGTCATTGATGTAAAGCAGAAAGAGAGTGCCTTGAGGGACACTGCTTCTAACTGGTGCCGGATTTGATTGAGTCCTCCCTATTTTGACTATTTGTTGCTTGTTGGATAGGAATGAGGTTATCTACTTGTGCAGAGAATCACATATGCCATAGGAACTTAGTTTTGATAGTAATTTGTCATGGACTACTGAGTTAAAGGCTTTACAGAAGTCAATGTAAATTGTATCTATTGCTTTACCCTGGTCAAGATGTGTGGTCCAAATGTTTCTACAGTGTAGGAGTTGCAGATTACAGGACAATTTTTTTCTAAAACTTGTCTCTAAGTGGTGGGTGATGAATTGATTAATAATTGATTCCATAACTTGTAAAGGTGATGCAACATAGTGAGATTGGTCTGTAATTTTCAACTAGACTTGGGTCTCCCTTTTTAAATATGGGTATGACTGTGGCTATTGGGGTTCAGCTAGGACAGTGGCAAGCTTTTTCAAAAAGTAGGCACATAATCCATCAGGGCCATTGGATAGAGATGCTTTAAGTTATGTAGTGCCGTTTCAACGTTACTTACTGTAAAATCGGTATGTACGTAAAGCGTACAATTTGTTATGGTACAACTAGGAAATGATGGGGGGTGTGGCAGCTATTACTGTTGACAAAGACTAAACTGAAGAATGCATTGAAGAGGTTGGCCTTAGCAGCTTCATTGTTACAGTCTTCCCCGTTAGGCCGTTTTAGGGGTGGGATAGTTTTTGGGTCTTTAAGTTTGGCATTTACAAAATTATAGAAGGCATGGGAGGAGTTCAAGTTTAACAGCTCTTCCTGCTGTTTGCAATGGTGGTTGGTGCATTCGGCTTTTATCTGGCGGCATAAGGCTTTGTAGTGGTTTTTGAAGTTGGCTACATAGCCAGTTTTGTTTTCTTGCCAGAGATCTTTTCTTGGATTGTAACTTTCTTATTGTTATGGGTAATTTGTTTTTCTTGGCTATTGGGGTTACTTTAGGTACATATAGATTAATGACTCATTTGACTTTGAGCAAAAAAGTGTTATAATGGTCTTCTGCAGTTGTACAACCTGTGAACAGAAGGTGCCAATCAAGGGATGCGAGGTCTGCAGCTATGAGAGCATAGTTGGGTTTTTTTAAGTTTTCATTTGGAGTCCCATCATTATGATTCTCTTTGCAAGGACATAAATTGAGACAAAAGTCAATCATATTGTGATCACTTTTGAAAAAAGGTTCTTTAACTTGTAGGTTATAAATTGAGTTTAAGCTATTGCAAAATATGAAATCTAGGCAATTGTTGAGCCTGGTGTTGTTTGTTACCAACTGCTCCAGCCCCAGAGTCATAACAGCATTGTACAGGATTGCATGTATAGGTTCAATTGTACATTCATTTATGGTCCAATTAATAAGCGGCAAATTGTGGTCACCAAGAAAGATAAGGGGTGGGTGGGCAGGAAGCTGCCTACATTAGTAGTGAAGTTAGCTTGTTCATATGACCTAGGTCATAATCAGGGGCTCTATAACAGCACAAAATGAACGGTGGTATTTAGGAACAGTTCGCAGACAATGGTCTCTGGAAAGACAAGCTCATGTGTAACATTTATCTTTTTTCAGATTTAGGGACTTTTTGTAGAAGATGGCAACACCACCCCCTCTTCGATTATCACGGTCAGACCAGAAAATGTGATAGTCACTTACCATAGTCTGGAAAGGATATGTTCAGCCACATTTCTCAGTCAAAAATGAAGTGGAATTTTGCCATGCTTAGAAGCAGGAGGAATTCAGGCATTTTGTTTACAAGGCTTCTTGCATTAAGTAGCTTGCATTTTAGGCCTGAGGGAGTAGACCTGCCTAGCTTTGGTTGTTGGGAGGATGGTTGTTAGGACATGGGCCACTGAACTTGTGTTTGATGCAATCAGTGTGGTAGTCTATGTACAAGTTGGGCTCTCCTTGGTTCTGACGTCTTTTGAGTTCTGAGCAGAGCTGATGGGCATGGGCACACTGCAGAATGGACAGGTCGGGTTTTGAACGAAGATTCCTGTGATTTTAGAGCTTTTGGTGAGTGAGTTAATTGTGGAAATGAATTTCTGTTTGCTGGTTTTGCTCTTGCAAACAACTCTGCAGAAGTGCGGGGCCACCAAGCCATTGCTGTTCTTGAACTCAGGACCTTTGCGGGAAACTTCAGTGATTTTGTTGGGGGCGATGGTTGATGCCTGGAAATTGGTGATGATGTCGCATATCTTTGTGATATCGTTGGATTCGCTGGTGTCATCCAGTCCAAATAAAATAGCATTGGGACACTTCTGTTTGCATTCAGTTGCATCTTTGATAAGGATAGAGATGTTGCTAGCGGGATTGGTAGTGTCCTGCAGCTTGGGTTGTTGGGCTGTGTCATAGTTCAGGGATGCTGATGCTTCCCTTTCCCGTGTTTTGTCCTTTTCTTCAAGGGATGCTAGATGTGCTTCTAAAGTATCCATCCGTTTGAGCAAGACAATGAATTTGTCGAATCTGGGTTTGCAGGATGGGCAGAATAGTGGAAATGCAAACTGGAAGGTTTTTCTTGATGTTGATTGGCCTGCACCTTTAGTTAGTCCCAAACATTTGTGGTGGGCATGTGTGTCACATAGGGAGCACTTCATAGTGCTCTCATCCTCTTCAAATGTTTCATCACAGACGAAACATGTGCAGCGATCGAAGGACTCATCGGTAGCAGTCCCCTTCTTTTTGAGTGGGGGTTTGGCAGCAGAGTGTTTGCCAGTCATGATTGTATATGAAGGCATTGGTAAGGTAGGGTGTTGTTGACATTGATGTTTTTTTATTTGAATTTGAATACATTGGAAGATACACTCAAGATTCAGAAGCGTCTTGACAGACTTGAGCATTGGGCCCTAGCTAACAAGATGCATTTTAGTGGTGAGATAAGTAAGGTGTCAGGGCTGCCTCAGTTCATTTCCTAGAAAAGAAAAATCCTTGGCTCCATAGATTTAGAGAAAAGTACTTTTACTAGGAACAAACTGAAAGCAAACAGTTTCAAGCAAGCTATGAGGAAAACCGCATGAGTACAGTGCTTTCAATGACAGTATATGGTCCAACCCCCTTGTATCTAGGCAACCACATACCAGAGCCAATTGACTTGAGCCTTGGAGATGAGATAACAGCAGTAGCAAAGCTGCAATGTAAGTTCCCCCCCTATTCCCTTCCCCCTATTGTATGGCAGCAAGCAACAGGCTGGCTAACATAAGGTTCTCTACCTAGGCAGGAAAAATCAAATACAGGGGTATGGAATAGATGGTACCTGGCTCAAAAATAGTAATGGTGAGAGGGATAGAGGTGTTCTATCACGGGGGTACCAAACTCCCATGTTAGCTGTTTTCTAGCATTTGAGAGGTTGTCACAGAGATGATTGACTTATTCTCCAAAGCTCTTGAAGTTAGGACAAGAAGCAATAGGTGGCAGCCTGTTAATGTAAGATCTGATTTGGAATTAAATTTCTTTTTTTAAACAATTTTTTTATTTTAAAATTTATATAAGTAGTAAATACATGATCAGTGTGACTTCTGAGTATTAAGTTTGATACAATAATAATAATAGAATTGATAATTTTGATCACCTTACATTAGTCATATTCACGTTCTTCTAATAACATTATCCAGAACACAACCATGTTTCAACTTCTTGTCCTTTCATCCATCTACTGATTTTAAGATATTATGTAACAATATTCATTATAGTATTCCCCCCTTTCTAATTTCTACCTCCATTTTGTACCTTGATAACACCAATCTTATGTTAGTAAGTATTCTATTTCTATCTTTCATCTCTTACCCATTTTAATTATATTTATTGCATTAGTCATACATCATTATCATAACATTAGAGTTGTTAACATTTTATTCCAGCTTTTATATAATCACTCATAATTAATTGTTCAGTATTATGTTATCTTACTCAATGCTAATAACCATAATTCCCTCTATTAATTTTGAAATATTATATAAAAGTATACGTAACAATATTTCCCTCTTTCTAATTCCTGCCTCTATTCTAAATCTTGATAACACATATCTTATATTAGTGAATATTCTATCTCTACCCATCATATCTCATTCATTTTAGAGTTTCAATCATTATTAATTTTTTGGCATGCTTTCCATACTCCTCCTTTAAAGTTTTATGTCTCCCTGTATTATTCTTCCTTGGTGTAAGTGTTCCCTCTTCTACCTCTGCCTTTCGCTGCCACTACACCTGTAAGTGTCTCTATTCTCACTTTAAAAATGTCTACCTGCTTATTCAATTCTAATTTTAAGCCTATGGGTGTCTCTGTCCTCACTTCAAGAATATCTACCTGCTTATTTGATTCTATTTTTGAGTCTCCAAATGTATTGTCAACTTGATCTATTTCATCCATTTTGATTATCTCTTCCTTCTTTTGAATTCATTTGTTGTCTTGTCTGCTCTTTCCTTTTTCTGATTTTTCTATTCTCTCCTCTATTTCCTGGGTTTCCGGTTCGTTTTCCATTGTTTTTTGCTGAACATTTTCTAGTCTCACATCTATATCATATATCAATCCTTTATCCCCCTGTGGTTTTTTTGTTATCGTTTCATAGATACTTTGAAACATCAATGACATTTCTTTTTGAAATATTTTTGTTATTTCCTATTGAGGCATTTTATCACATTTTAATGTCCAGAAATTACTCACAACTCTATCAAAATCTCATACTCTTAGTTGTATGTAACATCAAAAAGCCAGTCTTAAAATTATTCACTCAGCCCCAGAGTCTTTCTTAACAGTGAGAACAATTAATAATTGGAACAGCTTGCTTCACACTTCTGATGAAAAGATGGCCAACAGACACTACACCAGGGAAGGATCCCTGAGGGTTTTTCTCTGGAATGTGGCTTCTTCAACTATCAACAGAAGGAAACTGTCAGCTAGCCATTGGCCATAACATAGAGAGGAGAGAGTGGGAAAAGCTCATATTTCAGCCAGGCTGAAGTTGTTATCTCCAGCTCTGGAATGTGGTTGCCTAGATATAAGGGGGTTGGGCGGCAAAATGGGTTTCAAATGCTTATGCTTACACTTTTTAACCAGATCCTCTTTCTCTGCTGTGGGGATAATTGCTTTCTCAGTAGCTGGCAAACCACGCTGAGGAATGCAAGGTCAACACAATGATCCTTCTCC
>JAEANM010027708.1:0-10497 GCA_017656035.1 Myanophis thanlyinensis
TGGACCAACTGCAGCCTCTGGATGCTCTTCAAGGGGAGCCCCATGTAGAGAGCATTGGCGTAATCCAGACGGGAGGTTACAAGGGCGGAAGTGACTGTGTGAATAGATTAAATTAAAGAACAGAATCCACTGAACTGTTAAAAACACTACCAGTTCTGTGGGGGGGGGGGTTTTACAATGCAACTGTTGAGAGACAAAAATAAAATTGTATCAATCAAAAGAATAGTTATTGATTCTTCTGCAGTAAAAGAAGAGCCATTTTGCCACAATATCCATTGTCTTAATTCAAATCTTTTAGGACTAAAATGCAACAAAGTAGTTCAAAGTTGACTATTTGTATAAGATGGGTAGAGGAAGCAATTTAGACATTCTTTGTGTCCATTTATTTTTACACTGTGACAAAGTACTTAATAATGTTGATGTGCATGAGCTGACCTTTAGCTTGCAGTAAATATGATCTCATCTAACGTTGTTAATTTGTCCTGTATGTCACAGAGTAAGCCCTTACTACTGTTATCATTTTTTATTCTAGGATTCAGTAGACTTTTTTCATTCAAATAGCTATATTTCTCAGAGTAAAGGTTTAGATAAAACAAAACAGACAATCTGTTATTTATCCAATGTCGTACAAGCCATAAAAAATTTCTGATGTCCATTTATACTTGGTAGCATGGTAAATTTTAAGTGTTCTGTTTGTTTATGTGAGAGTTTATTCATGTAATGATTAACATAGTTACTATGTCTGAATTTGACTGGTATCTTGAAGAAATGAAGAGATGTTGACATCTATATAAAAGAACACCACCTTGCTTTTCTTTTGCCTTAGAACATGCAAGGGCAGTGGGGGTGTCCATCATAAGGCCTTTTGTTATGATTGCACTTTTAAAAAGGAAATCCTAATCTGTTATTTCCTACATTATCATGGTGTCTCATTTAGAAAATATCTTTCTCTTAGAGTTCACATAGTTTAAAACTTGTAGCTGTGACACTGTTACATCAGTTTTTTTTCTAGTTGTGAAGAGCACTTCCTGTTTGCGTCTTGTTTCAAACACTGCATTTTTCTGCCTTGGAGGAATACACAATGAAGTGTTTACAAAAGGAGATCCAAGTTCTCCCTCAGAACTAGAACCATATTCTGGAAGCATACTTCATGTAGATGAAATCTTAAACTTTGTAATAGTTAACCTGTTAACCACAGAATAAATGTTATGCAGTATAAGAACCTGCCTCCTAGGTCATGGGTGCACCATCACTGCAGGTTTTTAAACAATGGTTGGACAGTCATAGCATTCCTGCCCTGGGCAGTATTTGATCTCAACAGATTCTTTCTATTCCTATGATTATATGAAGGTCCCCATAATGAATCAATTCAACCAACTACCATGTACCATCATATAATAAAGAGATTAGATTTGGATCAGAAAGTAAAGCTTTTTACTATATTACTATATCTGAAAGTTTCAGACATACTGTTTAGAAGATACCAACTGCTTAATCTAAAAAAATGATATGATTTTTAGCTATTTTACTGAAAGTACAAACCACATGTTTAGAGATAATGTATAGATGCAAAGTACTGCAAAACAAGCGAAATCCTTGCTTTGAGAAAAACAATAAATAATTCAAAGTGATTTAAAAAAAATATATAACAGAAAGAGCTTTAAGAATTTCTTAAAAATGAGTGCAAGGTAAGAATCTCATTAATGGAATTCACCAGGCTACTGTTTTTTTTTTTAGTTTACATATTAACTTACTGCGTATTATTTTTAAAAAGCCACATTATGATTTTGCTGTAACTCAATATAAAGACAAAACTGGCCCTAAACTAATTAGACTAGTTGCATTTTATTAGTTTACAAGAGATAAATGTCACAGTATTAAATGTCTATTTTAAAAAATGTGAAGAGTAACTGAAGGAAAACTTGTCTATCACAATTTTACAAGATGAAAAATAGAAGTAGTTTCCTGTAATTTATAAAAGCAAAAACAAAGCAAATATCTGCCCAAGGGAGAATAAGCAAATTATTCATTGACTAATACAGCATTATCTTAATCTATATCAAAAAGCTAAGCATATTCAGACCTGGTTATTAATTGGAATATGAAGCTTTTAACAACTCATTAGATATTGACCATCACTTCTGTGCTGTCATGAAAATAATATAAACATGAGTTGAATTCAACTCAACATTTATTTGAGTTATCCAATTTTATCTAACATAGATCCAACAATCAATATATTAGAAAAAAAGTTATCTAACAAATCAATGTACCAACTGATAAAGCACAGAATAGAACATGTATAAATGCAAGAGGAAGAAAGAGAGCAAGAACTAATTTTATTTGCATACAGACATGTTGCATGCAGGAATGACATTATTGGAGGAGAGCCATCTTAATCTAAGAATCTGAAAAAAATACTGCCAGAGTCCATTAGAGTCAAGAATGACACAAATAGCAACAGCAACAGCATTTAGACAACTTCACAGTGCTTTACTGCCCCCTCTAAGCGGTTTACAGAATCAACATATCCCCCACACCTCACAATCTGCGTTCTTCCGAACTCAGGATGGAAGATTGAGTCAACCTTGAGCCAGTGAGAATCGAACTGCCAGCAGCCGGCAGTCAGCAGAAGTATCCTCGAGTACTACATTCAGTACAACCATCGCGCACCATGGCTCAAATAATAACACTAGATAACAATTTTTCCCCCAAAAGTTTGGCTCCCTAAAACAATTTTTGGTGATTATGATAGATCCCTTCAAATTGAACACAAATGAATGACTGTATCACATAGGAATCTTAAGCAATATGAAATTAATTTTAATGACAATGCATTTAATTGCAAAAAGTTTCTGATGTGCTGCATGGGTTTAACAGGGCTAAAAGTGTTTTATTGCTGATTTTCATTTGTACTCAGAATCCAGTGCATTTCGCTGCAGTGTCCAACAACAGTCCAGCAGCATTGATGAATTTAAGTTGCGCTGATACTGTTTTTCCATTGTGGCAATGTCCTGGTGAAACCTTTCATCATATTCATCACTGACTACACCTAGATTTGCAAAAATAAAGCCCAGGTATGAATGCAGAAAATGAATTTTCAGTGACAGCACAAACGCACTTAGATTGACATACCGCTTTATAGTCAGCACATTGCCCCCAACAATCTGGGTCCTCATTTTACCCAACTCGGAAAGATGCAAGGTTGAGTCAACCTTGAGCCTGGTGGGATTTGAACCGGCAGACAGCAGAAGTACTGCTGTACTGCAGTACGGTACTCTAATCACTGCGCCACCAAGGCTCTTAAGTTGCACTTATGTTTTTGTATATTGTAAGATGTTTGTCAACCAGTTGAATGTAGTTTGATGTTCTATAATTGCTAAAAAAAAAATCTCAATGACATCCTTGAATGCTTTCCAGATGATTTTCTATGGCCCCACTGACAGATCTTTGAATTGCTCATTATTGATGATGTATCTGATCTGTAGACCAACAAAAATGCCTTCCTTAAAGTTGGCATCAGTTATTTTTGGAAAGATGTGTCTCAGTAATAAAAACCTTCTACTTCCTTGTTCATCAATACCACAAAATTTTTCATCAGTCTGAGTTTTATGTGAGGCAGAAGCAAAAATATATTTGCTGGGTCAACGAGAGGTTCATGTGCCATGCTTTTCTGTCCTGGAACCAAATTCTTTCAGAGTGGCCATTTGTTTTTAATGTAATGTGACACTCTTGCACAGCTGTCCTATTCCCATATGTAAGAACAGTACTTGGCATATCTGAGCTGCATTCCAAGCAGCAGAGCCACTACTTTTAGATCTCCACAGTTATTCCAGTTGTACTTGGTTACTGGATGTGCTTCAATAACCATTTCACATTTTCATATGTTTCCTTCATGCGTGCAGCATAGCCAATAGATACTGAAGGTTTTATATACTGGCACTGTGTAAAAACAGAAGATTTCCATAAAACAGTATACTGTATATTAAATTACAGATCATGATTAGCAGCCAAAAATCTGTAAGATACACACAAAAGTGTTCAGGAAACAAAGTCTTTGTTATCCAGATTATACACAGAATATGAATAATATCTATAGTATTGTTCAGTATTTTAAGTGCACTGAATCTGAAAATCTCCTTGCTTACAAACAAATTTAAAGGACATTAATATGAAATCTATATTTACTATGATATGACAATATACAACTCTTTGCATTAAAAATATACATAATGAAGTGTCCACATATAAATTTAATAAAAGTCTAAAGTCTAAAGTCACATCCCACACATGCTGTTCCACATACACTATTTTGATAGACACAACAAGTTTATGTATATCTCCATTATATTCAGAAAGTCTCCTATGGATTATCTTACCAAAGACATAAAACACACACCGATAAGTGCACATGTACAAAATATATTTTAAATCAATCCAAATGGGTAGATCAGGAGAAGACAGCCTACAATTTGTAAACGTAATTCTCGACTTACAACTGTTTATTTAACAATGGTTCAAATTAACAACACCCTTCATAAAATCCAGTTATGGTTTAAATTAAGTTATGACCATCATCCTGCAGTCAAAGTCACGTGACTGAAATTCTATTATTTGGCAACTGTTTTGCATTTACAATGAGTTTGCAGTATTGTGCAGTCACATGATCACAATTTTCTATGGTTTTCTACCAGTTTTGGTGGCAAAAAACTTACAATGAAAATTATACTACAAATTATGTTTAAAAATCGAGGACTCTCTGTGATTTCCTGCAATATATGACCACATTGCTGAAATTCAGCAGGGCTAGAAGTTTTCATCTCTGTATTAAGACCGAGAATAGTATTTAACCTTTCAGTTAAACTTGGCACACTGTCTGTTACTACTAATATTAACCTTTTAACAACTATATGAACACTTCTACACACAGCAGAGAAAATGCACATCTGTGAAAAATCTTCTATATGCGGAAGAGGCCTTCATCCTGTAGTGGATAGACAATGGGTAAAATGATGGTGAAAAAACAATGTGGAGGCTGTAATATTGCATATGATTGTTTTCTTCTTATAGTATAGTTGCATACAAATATGTAGTATTTTTTAATATTCTGGAGCGTAATCAAAATTTTAGTTAATTGGAATACCTGAATACTTCAATATTTTATGGCTGTATCCAATGTAGCCATAAAACCAGGTGGAACACCTCTAAAAGAACAAAACAGTAATGTAGGTAAAAAACAAATTATTTCACTTTCCTTCCTCACCAATGTATATGTTTTCATGTCATATGCCCATCTACTGCAATTATAGTTACTCAAAGAATACCATAAAACATAGCCCACAGCTGTAGAAAGGCTACTTCTAAAATAAATTCACATTATTCTTTGTCAGTCTTCTGAAAACTGTTAAAAAACAAAGTTCTTTTAGACATCCGTTTCTTGAGTTATACCTGATGCCAACTCACTTTTTGTTTCCTGTGTTATTCTTTATCTTTTTGTGCCCTTAGGTGGACAGGGGGTGGGAGGAGGTGGAGGTGATTGTTACCCTTGTTATGACTGCCCCATTCCTTTACCAAGGATGTTTTAACTTTTGTTTATATGCCCTGAAAGTGATTGAGAATCATCTGATTAAAGCAAGGTAGAAGTAAAATCTAGTAATGAATCAATAACCCCATGCAGTTTCAAAATGTACCTATCTGAAATAATGGATCCAAAATTGTACCAATCAAATGAAAAATGTTAACAGATTGACAAGGAAGTTTTCAACCAATCCCAAACTATAAATGTGTTTTTAAAGAAGTGCTTTAAAGTCATTCAAACTGTGAAAAATCCAAGATATGAGAATAAAAGAGAATGTGAAGGAAGATTGATCATGGAATGAAGAGGCAAACCATACTGGAAACAGCTGCCCTACCATGAGAGAAACAGGCAATATCTCTTACAGAAAACCAGTTCTTCTCAGCCAAGGAATCTTCCATATGAGCTATAGCCTGCTTCTTTATAAGGGCCTATTCATGAACAAGGCTAGGGAGCAGGAAATGGTATCAAAAGCTGTGTATGAAGAGCAAAGAAATGAACTATGTAGCTCTCTCTTCTCCAGGAGAAAAACCAAGAATTAGGAAAGGCATTGTAATGCCTTTCCCTCTGCTTATAGCTGAAGGACTAAGACTTGACTTATTTCTATTCCACTCAAAGAAAATCTGTAAGTACTCTAGATGGTTCAACAAGAAGCTTATATTAATCTAGCTGGTTTTAAGATTTTCAACAGAAATAAGTAAGTGTATAAGATTTGGTGTCATCAGTGAGGAAAACTTAAATACTGTGAAGGTTCTCAGAGTAAGAATATTTGTAAGTGCATTTAACAATTACAGTATAATTTACAATTCCATCACTTCTCCCTATAGCCCATAAACAATTTATGGGTTAAGTGGAAGATGGCAAAGAGTTTATTTCTACTTCCAGGTAATTACATTCCATATACAGCAGAATGAGAAACAACAAGGTATAGTTCTGATGGTACTGCACACAGGCATGGAAGTCAGATTGCAGACTCTGAGCCAGTCAAACTCTTTCAACCCTAAAGTAAGAAGTCAAAAATAGCTAAAGCATGCTGGACTAGAGTAGAAGTTTATGATCTACCACCTTCAATGAAATGGTCTTCATCTTGCAGTAGATTGATTTGGGCTGATCAATGTCATTAGGCATATTAATTTGGGGACAAGCTAGTGACACAGGGAAAAAAATCCATAATTCCATGAGGGGTAAACCAAGAAAGAGGTTGCTGTATTCCCACATGCTGAAAGCTTCCTCATTAGAGCAAAGAGATTGGCTCTTTGCTTATTGCACGTTGCAACTTACAAAATGAAAATTTATGATGTGAGTTTACTCTTATTTGTATTGCCTGAACTTGTTTGTATCGCTTGAAAATTATTGAAATGTAACTAAAGAAATTAATTTCAAGACATGGGATTTACATGTTGCTTCCCTGCTCCTGCTGGAAATTGATGCCCTGAGGCATATTTAGAACTAGAAAAAAATGCTAAAGATAAATGACTATCTTAGAATAAAGTGGTGTAAAGAAGCAGCAGCTGTAAATTATTCCCTGTCTGATGAACAATGCAAGAAATATCAGACTGTTCAAGAACAGACAGAACAGTGCTATAAAATTAAATATAAGTGTGAATGAAAAACCTGATTTAGGAATCTAAGTCATCACTTCGTTTAACTTAAGGGTTTTTTTAAAAACAGAAGGAAAAATAAGGACCTTGATTAAATATGAATGAAACTAGTCATATTTTATCAGTCAGCTATGCACTATTTAAATGATGGAATTCATACAAAAAGTACAAGCTAAGTGTTCAATTCCATTAAAGCAGTTTTCACTGACAAAGCTGGGGAAAGATTATTCTCTCTTTAGATCCTAAAACACTTTCAAAATGTACTTGAGAATAAGCTGCAGAACGAAAGAGAAAGTCTGCACCTCCTGCAAGCAATTTCACCCCAACTATAGCAGAGCATAACATAGCATAACTGAAGTATAGCAATGATAATAACAACATTGTAACACAATATAGCTATGGCTTTTAATATTTGTATTACAAATTGTAACATACTATTTCTTCAATTTGCAAAGTGGTCCCAAGATTTACTTTCTTTCTTTTTTTTAATGAATGACTGATAAAATCAAAAGTAAAAAAATAATCCAGAAAATCCTTTAATAATAACTGTTGCTTGATTTGTTACTGTCAAAGAGATATCAACTTTGTTAGAACAATTTCTATTATTTGTGATATACTTGTTTCTTTTCTTCATATTTTTTTATATTTTGATTAATTGAACATGCTACAGATTAATTATATACTATGGTCAGAAAAAGTACTCTGCGTAATGTGTAATTAATTAGTTAAGTTGCTGTGATTAAGGTATGTTAAAGGTGCCAAGTCAAAGAAATTAAGGAACAGAGTTTATCACTAGTAGCCTTGGCAACTAAACAGTGCTTAAAGATATGCCTCGTAAACCTAGCTGCCATTTTTCTGCTTTGCGTGAAGATTTCTTAAACTATGTTGCTAATAACTGCTAAAAAAAGTATGCTAGATAAACATTCACAGAATGGCAATATTAATCTAGAAAAGAGCCTATTTCCTAATAACTGCCTTTGGGACTGTCTAAATGAACTAATATAATCCAAATGTTATGGTTGCACTGTTTGTCAGTGGAATGGATACTACTGGCACATCAATTCTTCCTTTCCATTAAGTCACTACCTCAGACACCCCCAAATCTGTCCCAGAGGACTGACAACCCATACTCTTAGGCTAACTGTATTTAAAATATCTAAAAAAATGAGACTTACTTCTGTTACATTGCAGCAGATCCTATGATAGTACAATCATACATTTGTCATATTCAGAAGCACAAATTTATTTAAACAGTTGTATTCTTTTATAATTGTTTCCCGGTAGCATATTTATGACTATACAATAAAAAAAGCAACAAATTAGCCACCTTTCAGAGAAATCTTTTTTTTTTTTTTTTGCAAAAAATGCAAAAATCTTTCAAATAAATTATATCAAAATGAAATGCAAATCAGATGCACTTCTGGCTATTAATTAAAGCTGCACATTATATTTTCTATGTACAGTAGCGTCATTAAAAGTTCCTGTGGTTTAAAAGGAGAAATTTACTGCACAGTGTACTACTTTATGTGGTGCAATTGGATTTCCCCATATAGTCATTTCTCTAAAATGTCATTAAGCCATGTTGAATAGCACAGGATAAAATTACTGAATAAACCTAAAAAGAGCTTTTTAATAATATCTTACCTAGTAAATGCTATTTGAAGCACTAATATTTATAAAACATAGAAATCAAGAATGTACACACAATTACTGTAAATAAAAGCAAGCCAGCATACTATCACCAGAGAAAATCAACTCTAATAGGATGTTAGTCTACTTTTTGTCTTCTGTGTAATAGACTATTACAACACACTGAGCTTGCCTTTTCAATGGGCAATATTTGGTTTTAACCTCTGTCAAGGTCTTTTTTTCAACCTTTCAACCTACAAACATACATTTAAACTGTGGGTTAAAGTGCAACAGCAAAGACAGAAACCTAAAGTGACAGAGATGGGCTGAGACTGATATTCTCTAAATCCAAATTATTACAATATCAATAGATTAAGGCAATATTTATGTATTAACTAAATGTCTATGGCAATTCTCATTCATCCAGGTCATGGTTGTCCCAAAGATGCTTTTTCCAAGAAACAATTGGACTTTGTTTTTTTCTTTGAAGACATTTCACTTCTCAGCCAAAAAGCTTCTTGGATGAGAAGAGAAACACCTTCAAAGAAAAAACTAGAAGGTACAGCTGCCCTTTGGAAAAAGCACCTTTGGGACATTTATGTATTAAATTCCTTATAATTACCCAATTAAACAATAATATTCTGGACATTACTCCATTAATTTTAAAAAGTATTTCCCTTTCTACTCTTTCTATATATTGCATCTATTTCTTGAAAAAATATTTTTAAAGCATCAGTAGTCAGGAGTCTGTTATTACAGCACATTTCAGTCTCAACCAAGTATTACTACTTGGATCCCTTGTTCTCCAGCAACACAAGATCCTGAAGCAAGTGTTGTAATATTGCATTTTCAATTTAGAAAATGGTAGGTTAATGATATATGATCAAATATCATTTTCACTGCTCAGAAAACTTTTAAGAACACTAGCCACCTCAGGAAGCCATCCCTCCTTCCAAGACCTATAATTGCATTTGATTCCACCTTCCCAGCTACCCCTAGCCCTCCCTTCCTACCTTAACTTACCTGCGGTTGCGTAAGCATTTCACTGCATATCGTACCCATGTATGATTGGGTATGTGACCAATAAAATTTGGATTTGGATTTGGTTAAAGTAAGCACTGTGCATTTCACTCACACCACACCCTTTTGGGTCTTTTGCCCACCTTCTCACCACTTGCCAATCCCTCCCTAGATATCTACTGCCAGCTCACGGTTAAGATATCTATGCACCACCACAGAAGTCCCCTAAGAATGGAGCCCCGTCTCCTGCTTGTATTTCTTTACAAGCTCAAAAAGACTTAAGTACTCTCCAAAGGATGCACAGCAAAGAAAAAAACTGAAACCCTTCAAACTCAGAAGTTCACACACACACACACACCATTTAACCATCCTGTTACTAACCACAGTCAACTTTCATTCTTGTTTATGGACTTTCAATTCCGGCCAAATATGTTGCATGTTAACCTACAGGATGGAACCACCTTTGCTCTTCCTCCATTTTCTCCAAATCAAGTCAAGTTTTATTGTCATTTCAACAATATACAGGACAGGACACAGTGAAACGAAACAACGCTTCCCCAGGACCAAGGTGCTGTTTTTGTTTTTTTGTTTTTCCTTTTCACAAACCATCACGATTTTAAACGGAGGGAAGAGGAGGGGATTTAGGGGAGGGGAGATTAAAACAAGCCGAAG
>JAEANM010027709.1:0-10497 GCA_017656035.1 Myanophis thanlyinensis
TGGGTTTTTAAATTTTAAATTAATTTTAATTGTCAGCTTATATAATTATTTTAATTGGTTTTTAACTTGTTATTTTTTGTGTTTTTTAATTGCTGTGAACCGCCCCGAGTCCCTTGGGAGAGAGGGCGGTATATAAATTTAATAAAAGTCTATAAAGTCTATAAAAGAATACAAACCATTTTCTGCAGCGATTTTGAAAGATTCTGGAAGCTTTTACCTCCAAGATAGATAAAGCAAAAACAAACCCAAACAGGTTCTAAGAAGAGACACATTTTAAATTCTCTCTCGGATAGGAAAAGAAAGGGTGACGAATGTATGTAGGAATTTGTGTTGCAATCTTTAAAGATTTTATTTCGTCAAAACTCCAGGAAGATAATCTAATTTTGTGATCAAATTTTAGCATTGGAGAAAGAGCGTATCCGATCCATTGGAAAGCCTTTGTTAGGAGGCCCTTTCTCACTTGTTGATCACCATGGACAACCGAAATCAGATCGTGATTATCTGGGCCAGTGGGTTTTAATCTACTTTGGTTTTACACATTGCCCTGATGTTTGTCCAGAGGAACTGGAAAAAATGATGCTAGCGGTGGATGAAGTCGGTAAGTAAATCCTACTAAAATCTGAACTTTTAATTTGATTGGATTTTGGCACCACCTAACTCCAGAGTTAATTCTCTATGTGAGAAAGTCAGCCTATTCTTTTCTTGACCAAGAAATGATTGTGACTCAGGATTACCTTTTAATGATTTGGTCCTGTTTAAACCACTCCTTCTTACCAGAGAGCTGGAGATAGGAGGGAAATCAAAGTAAAAAAGGAAAGAATCTGGTAGAAAGGTTTTACAGTCATTTAAATTAAAACTTATATTCAACAAACACGGATGAAAGGGAAATGTATAGCATAGGAAAGTAAAGATTTGGTGCCCATGTTCAGAAAGGAAAAATCTCTGCATAAGAAACAGCAAGAAAAAGGAGTCATGTTCATTAGTAAAAGGAGCTTAGTGGTGTACTGTTTTATTTGTCCATAAAATCATCTTGCAAGCACATCTTAACAACAGATGGATTTAATTAAATTGACACTTGATTAGATATTTCCCATCTTGGTCACTAAATCTTTCAGCTGCATCCTTACCCTTCTGCTAGTTTTTGCTTAGACTTTAATAGAAGCTTAAGCTTAATTATTGCCAAAAGATAAATATTAAACAGAAGAAAAATCTAAGGCTAACCATAAAAATCAAATTATAACTCTAGTTTTCCACATAGATTTCAAAGATGCTTAACTCAAAGTTCACTCTATAGGTCAAAAGTTGCCCAGTCAAATGAAATAAATATTTTTTAAAAATGTCCTAATTAGTACTCAGTCATTTAATCCTAATTGTAATATCGTAAGATTAACATTATTCATACCAATTATTCCTGATCCCAACGCTCTTGCTATTTTTGAATAGAATTCAAGGATGTCTTATAATCTCACTCTAGTGCCAAAAAAATATTTCCACCAAATTTTGCCTGACTACTCAGTACTGACTTCAGTCTAAAACTAAATATAAACTCAACATAATATTATTAATCATACTTATTTTTACTATAGACCATTTGGAATTTAAACAAATTAAATTTATTAACTTGATATCAGTAGGAAGTTTTAACCTAACCATAAAGATTTCCTACTAAGAGTAATACAGTAGAAATTCCCAGTTTGATAATACACTTGATAAACAAAAATTAGAACTAACATAAAGAATCCATCGTGCTGGATTTAACATACATGTCAATGTATCCTAATACTTACACTAACGTCATGGTAATATTCACAATATACTTTACTAACTTTAATATCAGAGCAAGACTAACAGAATCTATAGCAGGGGTGTCAAACTTGGATGCATTATGCACTGACCACGCCCACACCCGATTTAGCGAAGGGGGAAAAAGTTGTGGTACGTCACATGACAATGCGAGTTTGACACCCCTGATCTATAGCAACACACCTTTATCTTACATTTTTAGAATAGAGTTCCAGAAATTTCAATATTAACCTCACTTTATCAGCTGTGAAACATTTGTCATATACATTGCCGCAAAACTTGATCCTAACTGCAATTAAAATTTAGTCTACCTTAAAAATTCATTCAGATTTTGTCTTTTATCCTACCTTTTATTTTGCATTTATCCTACCTTTTATTGTACATTAACCTTAACTTCATACCATAAAAATGTGTTACCTAGCCAGTTTGTCAGTGTTGAGCCCAAAGAGTACACTGGATTTGAGACTACCAATATCTGTAAAAATTCATCCTCATTCTATCCTTCATCCAGGATTTTAGCTGAGAATTCAGGGAAGCTAATTCCTATCTCTAAATTTAGCTTATCCCTTATAACCTTCCTAAAGTGGAACAAAACATACAAAAAGTTTAAATCCTCACCTTGGGGAAGCTGACTATGTATAGGCTTGAACAGATTGGGAAGGGCTACAGGCTTTTGTGTTCAGGGTTATCAAGAGATTTAATCTATGGGAGTAAATTAAAAACTTGAACGTAAAAACACTCTTGAGGCTGATTGCTTGGAGATTAAGTATAATCTTTTATAATGACAGACAGGATCGCATCTATGCCTAATGTCACTCCACTCTTCATCACCATCGATCCAGAGAGGGACAGTGAAGAAGCCATTGCCAAATACATTAAAGGTAAACTTAGCCTTTCTTTTTATTGAACCTTCTATACAGACTCCATTTTAACTTGCAATTCACAGCAAGTTCACTTTTTATAAATTGGCCTCCCCTTTTTAATGCATTGGATTTCATTTATGTTTCAAGAGTTTTCACCAAAGTTGATTGGATTGACCGGTACAAAAGAACAGATTGATCAAGTGTCTCGAGCTTATCGTGTCTACTACAGCCCGGGTCCCAGAGATGAGGATAATGATTATATAGTGAGTATACTTTCTATGTGTTTTCCCATCAATGGATAAAATGCCTAAGAGAGATCTTTTATGTGGGTCACTGAATCAACAAAATGTGACTGAGCAGTGAGCAAAACAGCCCTAGAAGTATACAAAACTTTGGAAAATGTTCCAAGCAAAAGACTTTCTTTGTGAGAAGATAGCATTTAGCAAAGCTACTTTTTCTGACTGATGGGAAGATGCAGTTTGGTGATCTCCCTTTATGTCAAGGAACATTTGTTGGAACAATCTTATTTTAAACATGAGCAAGAAAAAATAAATCGGAAAAGACTTTGTCAACAGTAGAACTGAAAACATCATTCTTCAATACCGAGGTTGGTTTCAGTATTCATAGCAATTTTTAATAAGCCTGTGTTGGGATTTGAAAAATTCAGTTCAGGCTTGTGTCTTAATGCACGCATGCCTTGGAGTCTTGACTCCCGGTAACTGCCTGGACAAGTCTTTGAATTTTTCTTGGCATTAAGTTTTTGAACATGTTTTCTAATGTATTATAGAGTTGGATAGTTGTCTTTAAAATGTGAAGACATTTTAGAGTATGGCTCAATTCCTGATAACTTTGGTGCAACTTTAGCATACAAACCCATTGCCACCTTTGGCATTGTTTCTGCTTTTCAGTCCAACCTAGATTGATGGTTTCCCATCCCATTGTTCAGCAGGCCCAGTGGTACTTAGCTTTTGAGCTTGGACCTACCCAATTACCTCCTTTCTTACCAACTACCTCCTTTTTTCAACTTATTCCCAACCTATTTCCTACCCTCTGCCCTAACTTACCTGTGGTCGTGAATGGCTGTGTAAGCATTTCACTGCATATTGTACCATGTATGATTGTGCATGTGACAAATAAAATTTGAATTTGAATTTGACAAGGCCAGATATCTTCCTAAGGGAAGATAAAAATGGACAAGTATCAGAAGATAGACAGGAGAGGGCGCCAGATAGTAAATGACAATGGCGGTAAAAAGTAAGTACCATATGGAACAACTTCGGCCTTTGTTGTTTGAAATAGGCGTTTTTTTATTACCCTTAATATTCCTACACATACTTTAAACCCCCAAGGTGTCTAGTAGGCTCTAGTACTCATTTTGATTCTCCCATGAGAATGAGTAGAAAAGTGGTATTTTATTTTTAATGTTTTTTTTAAAGTGGCTTCTTGCTGCTGTGCTTGATCTGCCCCAAGAAATTCAGTATTGTTCTTGTGCCTTACAAAATTTGTTGAGGTTTTTTTTTTTTGGGGGGGGGGATCATACTCCTGGATTTTTAATTAATTTTTAGATGATGAGGAAAGCTTGGTTCTAGGTAGCCTACCTTTTGCCAAACACACAGCAGTTCAAAATAGTAGGTTTTCTCTCCACTCATGCTTCTTATATAGGGCTTGGCTGCTTTTATGGTGTTAACATCAGATGTATGGGCCTTTTTGCTTTTTTAAAAAAATATATTCTCACATTTACTGTTGAAGAATATATGCATACGTGTGTGTGTGTGTTTTCGTAGATTTTCATGGATGCAGGTATGTAGGGCTAGATGTGTTTGGGTGTTTTCCCGTGTAAGATTAAGAGTATCTTGGTGACGTTTCGGCGAGGTCCCACTTGCCATCCTCATGTGCTTTCTGCTTCTGCTTTTCTCGCTCTGGCACGAAGTAGAAGGCACCAGCCTGAGGATGGCGAGTGGGAGCTCGCCGAAATGTCGCCAAGATACTCTTAATCTTACACGGAAAAGACCCAAACACACCTAGATCTACATACATATATCAACAAAACTCACAAGGCCATCACACAGCACATTATACCAATATTAACTCCATCAACCTATCAAGAGGCAGCAGCTCAGCCAACCAGCCCAGCACATCATACCCCCCCACCAGTATTTATAGAAAGACAGCAGCTCCGGTCACACACTGCTTGCTCTGGCACAAAGCAGAAAGCACCAGCCTAAAGATGGCAAGTGGGACCTTGCCGAAATGTTGCAAAGATAACTCTCAGACTTAGACAGGAAAAGACCTGAACACACCTAGATCTGCATACCTGTAACCATGAAAATCAAGACCCGAACAGACCTAGACCTGCATATGTACGTATATCTGGGTAATAGTTCAGTCACAGAAACAATTTAGTGCTTAGCAGCATTATCGAATCTCAGAATTTCAACCTTACATCTTCTTTGTGTGTGTTTTTCTTGCAGGTGGATCACACTATCATAATGTACCTTGTTGGACCTGATGGCCAATTTGTTGATTATTTTGGCCAAAATAAGAACAACCTGGAAATTGCCGCCAGCATCCTAAAACATATGAAACAATACAAGAATGAATGAGGAACTTAGTTTTTTGACTAAACAAGCCTAAAGGCAAGCGAGTCTAAAATGCAGCCTGTGACATTAATTGGAGGAGATACTCACACAGGTGGTTTGCTGTGGTGTCTCCTTAGTGCAGTTGAATTTACTAAACCTAGATTCAGAAAAGAAGCTGGATGTCTTTCACCAATGATATTTTCTCTGGATATGCCTTAGCCATACAGTGGCTTATTAAAAGCCTTTGGTGTTGATGCAGATTTACTCAGAAAGAGACACCAAATATAAACCACACTGCTCTCTTCATTAGAAGTTCTTGTTCTTGATCTGCTGGAGAGACACCTGCTGAACTGACCTGTATTGAAGACATCATTGGGATTTGTCTTCTCTCAAATTTTATGCATTCCTCCTAGGAAGCGGGGCTTCTGGTCCTTTCTCAATGAACATTTCCAGAGAGATTTAAGAGTGTTTTTGTTTTTGAAATAATCAGAACAGTTTACAATATGGCTGCTATTAAGCAGCTTGGTAGGATGGGAACCTTCACTCCAAAATCAAGTGTGGTGCACAGGTGATGAAATAAAGTGAATGGAACTTAAAACCTGCATTCTCATCTTAAAATTCTTAAGGAGATAAATTCTCTAAAACAGAACCTGTGACTAATTAAATTAGATAACTATGAATAGAGGACAAGCTTATCTGTATTTGAATAGATACAGATTTATCACGCTCTCGCTTAGACTGAGAATTAAAATGCTCATTGATTTATCTGTTTTGAGCGGCTTCTATCTGAAAAGTCATTCCTTGGGAAAGTACCCAGCTAGATTTATTTTCCTTCAGAAAGGCATTTTCATGTAAGAAGATTCTCCTAGAACTGATATATCTTCTGTGAAGCCAGATTGGGGGGTGGGGAGGGGAAAGGACAGACTCCTTTAATCTGTCCATCAAGAATTTCCTTGGGGTCAGCTTGCACCAAGTGCTTTGGGGACTTTGATAGAATTTAAACCTCATTCTCAGCTGTTAAGGATTGTTCCATGCATAGATGGCTCTGCTCTCTACTGTTTGTGAATCTGGGTGTGAGAAGGACCAAGAGTTACTAAAAAAACAGATACCCAGGAAAAGTCAAGCAGAATATTGTTAAATGCCTTTAGTTTTCTTGAAATGATGCTTGGGCACACATTCCAGATAATAATAACATAATAATTTTAGATTATATTTGTCAACCACTTTCTGCTTGACACCAGTTCATTAAAAAAAAACCTACAAATTTTATGGATTTTTAAAATCTATAGCTCCCAAATAATGTACTGTAGCTGTTTAAAATATTTTGTTTAAAACCGTACATTTATGAACGTATATATAACTATGCTATAATACTGCAGTTCAAATAGCCATTTACTAGTGGCCAGAAAGTTCTAAGAAAAAAAAAAATCTCTGGTTTATTTGTTGCTCTAAGTCAAATAATGGAATCAGCTTGGATCTCCAAAATGAGCTCCCGCTTGGATAGCTAAGGCCCAATCTGCTTTGCAAACTTTGTCCGAAGTGAGAACTATGTGATGTAAATTTTTGTTGAGTAGGTAGGGAAGAAGCTGCAATAGAGTGCTTATTTAGGCGTAATTAAATATGAACTGTATTATAAATTAAGATTCAGCAGGTTGAATCACTGACTTTATAAAATGTGACCTCTTATCTAAAACGGGTCTCTCTTCAATCTTCGCGGATCGGGGGGGAGAGAGTTCTATATAAACAGTGGGCGCATGCACTCGCATATGCAGCTCCATTTATGCAAGCGATATGTGCGTGCATCTGCCACTTGCACAAATGGATCTGAACATGCTCACTTACCTGCATGGTTCAGTTCTGGAACACAGCCTAGGGTTTGGTGACCCCTGGTCTAAAATATTTTTTTACCCTGATATATTAGATTCTAGTAGAAGCAAAATCAACTGAAATTCGGTCATATCTTTTCACCAGAGATTTGAGATAACAATACAAGAGAGCCAGTTTGGTCTAGTATTAAGGCACCAGACTAGAAACTAGGGACAATGAGTTCTCTTACTGCATTAGGCCTGAAAGCCCAGCTGGATGGCTTTGGGCCACTAACTTTCAAGTGTCGGGCTTGAGCGACAAGCCAGTTGGTCAATTCCTATGGCAACCAATCTGTGGATTGATACTCCATTGATCTGAAAAATGTGGACCTTGCACCTGTGGGAAAATGCTAGGGGGGGGAAATGATTTAACAATAGGATGTATATATTTCAGCCACAGTACTTAGACCACACCAGGAAATGTCACAGAAAGGCTAACACTGCTTTTATGGAGTTGGATATAAGAACAAATTTTGCAAGTTTGATTGCACTGTACTTCTCCTTATACTCCAGTGGAGGCATTTGCCTGAAATGTTTCCAAATGTTATCTCCTTGTTTTTGGACTTTAAAAATAACGCTTCAGTTCTTTTTGCCTAGGTCAGTGATGGCGAACCTTTTAGAGACCGAGTGCCCAAAACTGCAAGTCTCTCTCACGTATGGGTGGAGGAGAGCTGAAGACAGCTGGCCGGTGGGAGCAGGGTATCACAACACTGGCAACTTTGCAAGAGAAGAGATCTTTTTCTTTCGTGAGCTTCTGTTGCGAGAAATGCAACAGAGAAACAGTGGAGCTGAGCTGCCCACAGAGAGGGCTTGGAGTGCCACCTCTGGCACACACGTCATAGATTCGCCATCACTGGCCTAGGTAACGGTTCCTGTATATCTTTGCCCAGGTCATGTTCCTTACTCTCTACAATATATTCTGAGTAACCAGCTTACCCATTGCCAGGGCATTTTGAAGTTCTATTATTCATAGGCAGTACAATCATTAGACTGGGAGATAATTTGGATGAAGAACTGAAGCTGCTGAATAGGACAGTCTGAGGTCCTCTAATAAAAAAAAAATACTTTGGCCAATATTGAATTAAAGTACAGACTTACGGTAAGAAGATACCAAATGCTGATATTGCCAATTATGGAAAAATGTCTATATTAATAGTCCTTGATTTATGATCATTCAACAACCATTTGAAGCTTTGCTGACACTGAAAAAAATTAACCCATGACTGGCCCTCACATTTTTAACTAGTGTCCCCATGGTCACATGACCAAAAATTTAGGTGCTTGGCAACCAATTCACCACACATGCAGCCTAGGATCAAATAATCACCAGTTGCAACTTTCGCTGGGAGATTCCAACAAAGAAAGTCAAGGGAGGAAGCCAGATTTGTTTAACCACCATGGCAAATAAGGTTGTTAAAATAGCCATAGCTCATTTAACAATTTCATTGCTCAGTGACAGAAGTCCCAGTCCTAGTTGTAGTTTTAGGTAAAGGATAATCCAAATGACATGATTAATGGAGTGTTTGCGCTACAGCTTTTTTTTTAAGTTATCATATCCCAAAACCCAGTTGACACATTGCAAGAGAAAGCTAATACCTACATTTAAATGTCACAGAAAGCAAAATTATGAGTGCTAATGAGTGTCTTGAGTCATAAAGGATATAGCCCAAGCAAAATGAAAGAACTGCAAAGCATGGAGCAAAATATTGATGAGGAAAATGAACAAGAAATTATTGTGTCAGAAGCAAGTGGGTATTTGCTAGATAAAAGCATAGCTTATCAATTGGCAAGAAGGTTAGAAGAACAGTTGGATAATTGGTCTACGCGGGAATACATATCCTCAGAATACAGAGTTACAAGTTTTCTTTTGAAAGCATCTCTTAAATATCAGCAATTGAGCTGGAGAGACCAGAAAGGAATTGGAAAATGAGATCCTTTCAACTTGCTTCCACTTACCAACTAAACGGGACTTTAAGTGTCTTGGCCAAGCATTTAAACAGATTCTTCTTTCAAAATCTTGCCCTGGAAGTGTTGAGGCTGTTACCAAGTGTTTGAAAAATGGGGCAGCCACACTTCTCGTGATCATAATTTTTAAGTATTGTAGGGCTGGTATTCAAAGGCCCTGCACATGATAGTGCCATTGCCGGTGTGTCTGCCTTTATAAAGAATAGCTTCTTTTAAGGGGTGTGGACTTGATTGGAGCTTTTCTTAAGCTAACCAGCTTATTCTTGCTCTCTGCCCTTTGGAGTTTCACTTTTGTCAGCATTTTCTTGGCTCGAGCCTTCTGGGATCTCCTTACACCAAGGGACAACTGCAGCATTCCAAGGGGGAAAACAAATTCCTTCTGGCACGCCTTCCACTTTCCATAATGTGCTGTAAATAACTGGGGAGTCAAAGTCGGTGGGAAGGAGACAGATCCTTTCATTACTCTTCATCTGCCTGCCCAAGTCATACCTTGCTCAGTCAGAAGAGGACACTCAAAACCATTGAGAATTATGAAAACTTGCCAACTGGTTGGAGCGGGGGCGTGTAGGGGGGGGAGGGTAAGATGTATGGAATGTTATACAGATAAAATGTTTGACATAGGTTGTTTTTAGAAAAAAAATAGAGCTGTTGCAAAACTCAATGAGACTAAAATTAATACTCTAAAAAAAAGTGGAAGAATATCTTTTCCTAATTCAATTGCAGAGCTTGGCAGACCCTAGTCTAGATCAATAGTCCTTCTAATTAATGTTAAAACCTACTACATCACTGACTCATAATGATTCCTTGGTTTTCCATCAACAGATCTCTGTGACAATAAAAGATGTTTCTTTTTCTCAAGAATGAATGGAAGCTCAAAATTTCATCTCTAGCCATTGGTTTATGATGATATATATGGGGCATGTTCAGTATAGTATATAGATATGAATAGGAAGCTCAAGGGCTTATTTATGTAGTTACAAGGTGAGGGAAAGGATCATAGTGTATAGGTGAAATCTAAGGAAAAGCAGAAAGGAGAAAAAAATCATGTCTGAATATTGTGGGTGCTCTAATACTGTGGCTACTAGGTCAGTCTAGCCCATTCACAGCATGATAGCTATAGGTTATTTTCCTGCTTATAATCTATAACATTTCTAGTTATCGCAGGATGACTATTGACAAGGTTTAAAGATTTTCCTTGTCCAGTCACACTTCATTATCATGTAGCCAGCATGAAAATATGGAATTTCTACTAAAGTAGTACCTATTTATTTATTCTCATTTCCATGCTTTCAAACTGCTAGGTTGGCAGGAAGTGGGGCAGGAGAAAGGGAACTCACCCCATCGTGTGATGCTTGGGTCTCGGCTTTCTAACTGACAAGCCCAGCATTTATTTATTTATTTGTTTATTTTATTTATCATATT
>JAEANM010027711.1:0-10497 GCA_017656035.1 Myanophis thanlyinensis
ACACAAACACAGAGAGAGCTCTTATTAAACCTATGAAGTATATTAAGAGTTGAGTTCAGTGTTCTATGCAATGACAAAAAGAGGAATATTCCAGCATTTTCATTATCAGAAAAAATATTGAGTTTGAAGTATCTAAGAAAGACTCCTGATATGATCTCATATCTTTTTATCAAACTACACTATAGGCAATAATAAAACTAGAAAAGGAGAGGGCAGCTGATAGGTATAGTCTCAGACCTCTTTTGTGACCTCCGGAAATTCCTTGGGCCAGTAATTTTCTTTGAGCCCTAGGAAATAGGCAATGGCAAATTGCTTTTGAAAAAAAGTGTAGGGACTTGTCTGGCATCTTCAAGAATTGGACATGATTGAACAGAACACTTAGTAAATTAAAGTGTATCTAGTATAACTGTAATATATGCCTAGTGTATTTAAGGTAGAGCGATTCTGAATCTCTAGTTTGAAGTGTGAAGTCTCCCAATCCCCAGCTTCTTCACTTAGATAAAATAGAACAGGAGTAGATAGAATATATAAGACTTGGATTGTAAATCACAAAACTAAGCAAAATCAAGTGCTTAAGGAATAATATTTATAAACTCTGCATCCATTCATCCATGAAATGCTATGTCATCATAATAATCTCCATTTAGGTATTCAGCTTTCTGGATACCTAAATCTTTTACAAGAAAACACACTAGCAACATGCAAGGAGGATGCACCTGTAAAAACTTGTTATAGTATCACCAGAAATCTTCAAATGAAAATGAGGAAAAGGAGCAAGGAGACAAGGGTGTCAGAAACCCTGAATGAATTAAACCTTGAACAAAAGCACTCAATGCTTGGTTTATTCTTCTATTCAAAAGTCAGTATTTTGATACTGCAATCCTATACCTCTTTTCCGGAGTAAACAATATAGTGACCTAATGAACTTTTTGAATTGCTGGGAATAAAATTACATCATAAGGCACTCAGTAAATGTTGACAGGAAATAATCTTATGTTTCTCTAATATAACAGCCATCGGATGTTTATGCTTGCTTTCCCCAGCAAGCATGAATTTTGTTGAAGATTCTGAGAGTTGTCTATATATTGCCAAAAATATTGGTGAAATGCAGAACTCACAGGTCTCCAGAGCTTTTTGAATGAGAAATCTCTGCGATCCTTATTGGCTAGTTATACAGTAGCTACTGAGAGTTATGATTTAGCTCAATAAAAATGATAATGGTTTCCACATATTCTCCTTTCAGAAAATGTAAGTAGCTGCTTCTGTTGTGTTCCTCTTCAGGTCTTAATAGAAAGGCAACTGTTTTAATGGCATGGACTTGCAGAATAGCTCTGTCTTTGGAATCCTAATCAGAAGGAAAAGCTTCTATTTTTGAATCCAGTGATTAGAACAATTCTGCTATATTTTAAGAGCTGCAAGGAAGCAAAGCTGAGGTGGCAGCCGACCATAAGACTTTGGCTGAACTCCAGGCATTATGTGCCCAATACAGAATGCACTCAGTCACACAGTATCTAACTGGTCCTTTCCACTACAGCAGCTGAAACAGCAGCCACAAAAGATAACTTCATAAATGAACAGTATAACACTTTGTAATCTGAGCACACAGTCTGAACTGTGGAGGCTAAGAGCCAGGTGTGGTCCTCCATATCCTAGCATTTTTGCCACAGGACCATTGCAAGGAAAGTTAATGCTGTTCTTATTATCAGTGGTCCAAAAGTATGTGCAGATGAATTCCCACTGGCACACATATGTGCTGGTAGTAGGATATGTTAGCTGCTGACTCACATACTGGGATTCTGGTTTGTAATGATTTAAAGATCATATATAAATATGATTAATAAATAAATAAATAAATAAATAAAATAAATAATAAAGAAAACTTTTTCAGACTTGGTAACTTTAAGAAGTGTGGATTTCAGTTCTTAGAATTCTAGAACCACGATCTAGAGGTAATTTCTGATCTGACTATCACACTTTATTTTATTCATTGATGGATGTCACATGCTCAATAGTACATAGTTTAGAAGTCCCATGGAGTTCAGTGGGACATATCTCTAGGATGGGATATTATGATAGTCAATTTAGGAATTCTAGGGAATATAATTCCAACAAAATCTGGACGCTATAATGGATTGAAAATAAAATGTATAGCATAGCAATTCAGAATAGAATAGAATAGAATAGAATTCTTTATTGGCCAAGTGTGATTGGACATACGAGGAATTTGTCTTTGGTGCATATGCTCTCAATGTGCAACAAAGGAAACAGTACATTTTCAGGAATCATAAGATACAACCCTTAATGATAGTCATGGGGTACAGATAAGCAGTCAAATCATACTAGGAGGTAATAATCAATATAAATCATAAGGATACAAGCAACAAATTATATGACTATAGTGGGGTGGGAGTAATGGAATGATGAGAATAATAGTAATGCAGACTTAATAAATAGTGAGACAGTGTTGAGGGAAATATTTGTTTAGCAGAGTGATGGCGTTTGGGAAAAAGCTGTTCTTGTGTCTAGTTGTTCTTGTGTGCAATGTCCTATAGCGTTGTCTTGAGGATAGAAGTTGAAACAGTTTATGTCCAGGATGTGATTGATCCTTAAATATTTTCCCAGCCCTCTTTTCGTGCAGTATATAGGTCCTCAATGGAAGGCAGGATGGTAGTAATTGTTTTTTCTGCAGTTCTAATTATCCTCTGAAGTTTGTGTCTGTCTTGTTGGCTTGCCGAACCAAACCAGACAGTTATAGAGGTGCAGATGGCCAACTCAATAATTCCTCTGTAGAACTGTAAAAATATTTTTAAAAGCAAAAATATATTTGCACCATTTTAACAGCTATGGGGAATCAGAGCGCTAGAAGAGCAGGCCTCTGAATAATTTCCCTCACAAACCATACATCATTTTAAAATAAGGTTCTCATTATGTTTTGGGGTTTCCTTGATTTTAATATAATTGTTTTAAATTTTGTTTATTTGTTTCTATTGTAAACACTGATAAATATAAATAATCAGCAATGTAACAAATTCAGGTAAGGAAGGTTCAAGAAATACTGACATGGAATAATCTATTCACCTCCAAATTGTATCGAGTCTTTTGGATTCAACAACACTGTTCTAATTGTGAAAACATTATTGCTGGAATCCAGGATGGCATGAAGGCCCTTGGCAGAAGGAGCTCTGTATTGGGAAAAACCACTCTCTCATCAAATTGATATGGCTGATCAGATTGTAGATTTGTCAATTGAAATCTTTTTGGGAAGAGAAATTATTTTACTATGGAGAATATTGACTACCAACAAATGGAATAACTAGGATCCATTTTTCTCATAATACTCTCAAAATTGCTAACGCGAGTTGAAGAGAAATACAGTTTTCTGTCATAACACATCAACATTGTTCAGCTGTCAAATATCATTCTCTAACATGTGTGAATAATAGAAGTTCCTTTAAATTCAAGGTTTTCCTTATGATCTATAAGGGATGCATGCCCTTAACATTTAGCACAAAATCCCATTTCCAATTTATACTGACTGAGCTAGTTAGCATTTAAAGAGAGATTTTCCATCAGATTTTGCTTCAACAATATTTTAGTGGGCCTAGAAAAACATGGTAGTGATTCAGAGGTGAAATTCAGCAGGTTCTAGCAGGTTCGCTAGAACCGGTAGTAAATTTTCCAAGCAGTTTGGAGAACCAGTTGTTGAAGAAATCTCATTTTTTCCCCACTTTACAGGGTTAATCCTATAAGGAAGGCAGGAAAGAAACATTCTGGTGTTGTTTCTAGCCTAATTTTTATTGCCCTGCTTACAGAAACTGCCCATTCAGTCACATGACCCCCACAGCCATGCCCACCAAGCCACACCCACAGAACCGGTAGTAAAAAAAATTGAATTCCACCACTGTAATGATTAGTAAAGAATATTGAATAAGAATTCTAGCGTACATTGCAAATCATTGGCAAACATTGACATAGACTGAGTTCTCTATTTTTATGATTTCTTTATCCTAACTAGTTTTGGGATTGCAATTAATAACTAAATAACTCTTTTAACCTCACAGGGAGAACTAAATTTAGATTTCCCATAGAATATGAAAAAGGTTCTTTAAAAATTCAATGTCTGGGCGAGTTAGAAGGATCTGAAGAGAACTTTAGGTATTGTACCAACTTAATTTGGAAAAAAATTTTGACAGTTAAAAATGACTCTTATTTATAAAATAATAATAATACTTTAAAATTATTAGCCTTTACTGTCAAAATGTAGATACATTATCTGACCTTGATTAATGAAGTTTTAATTTTGCAAATGAAATGTACCGGTACTTTGTCAGTGCATAAACCAAATGACTATAATAACATTTTTACAAATATATTCAGCCAGACATTTAAATCTAACTGCAAAGAAGCTGTCTGATTGATAGGAAAATCCAGGAAAATTGTTCATGCTCTCCTTATGTAGAAACCAATCTATCAGAGGAAGAACTACTCCAAACATCTGGCTGTAAATTCTATTGCCTTGCTATTATGCCAGATATCACCATTCTCTAGACAATGAATTCGGTCTCTGCATTTTGGCATGATGGGACAGGAATGGTAATGGATTAAGTTGCTTCAAACTGCCATGAGAAAAGTAAGTTTGGAACTGATGAAAGAAAAACAGAAATCATGTATTTATTTTATTTATACTATATATTGAACTTTGAGACCAGTCTGACTCACAAAGTGACTTTATTTCAGTGAGAGATATAAACAGAAATAATGATAATGTCAGGTCAATAATTACATTATTGTTGTCATAGATATATACAGTCTTATTTACCAAATTTTATTGAGAGAGCTATTGTAATTAATGGTGAAGCATATTCATATTTAGGGTGATTTTGAAATCATGGCTCGATTTGAAGAAAAGTTTATTCAAACATGATTTTAATATTTCTAATATGAACTGAATATAATTTACTATATTTATTATTTATTTATTATTATTTAATAAATTAATGTATTATTATATACTTAATATAATATTATTTAATAAATTATTTAATATAATTTACTAATGAATTCTATAAACCCACTGTATCTTAATGAACAATGACTAAACTATTTTGATCATTGGAATTATTAGCCTGCATAAGAAGAAATTCTGTGAAATTATATCCCTAACATACCTGGAGAACATAGGTTGGGAATGCTGAGATATTAGCCTCTGCTCCCTGAAAGCCAACACAGAGAGACTAAGGAAGAGCTACTTCCCACAGGCAATACGGACCTTAAACTAAACCATAACAAACACAGGACTGTAATAATTTCTAATCTACCTCTTAAATAATCTACCTCTCTTAACCACTCCATAATCTCCCTCCCTGTCCATACTACCCCTTTGCCTACTACCTCGTGAGTAGTCAAAAACACATTTCACTGCATTTTGTACTATGTATGTATATATATGTGATGAATAAAATTTGACTTGATTTGATTTGATAGTTTTTTTAATTAAAGTAACCACAGAGTTGTATCTGAAGAATACAAATACAGTATACCATTATACCCATGGCATTTTCTCACTCTAAATTATAGCCAGCTACAAAAACATGACCAAAGAGATTTCTAGGGAATTATCTGATCGTTGATCATTCCTCCCACCTATTCTGAAGCCCAATGGGTGTTCCGTTGTCTAAATCTTGCAATCATACATCCAGAATGGATCCATTCTGTTCTAGTGCATGTACATGTACAGCTATACCATATTTTAATGAAATGTACAAATGAAATGAGATTAGTTTCAAGAGAAAATGAAGTTTTATTCACCGGCAAGAAGCCTACCATGGAATCAGATATACTATGATATTGATGCAGGGTTTATGGTGACAATGACTTTTGGAACCAACCCAACTCTATTCTAGAACTTCTTTTTGGACTTGACGCATACGTTGCAGAATCTTCCCAATGGGGACAGGGAGAAAAAAATCACTCAGCAGTACAGAAAATGCCCCGAATAATATATTTCTAACCTGAAGCAAGGGACCAAACAAAAAGCTGTTTCCCAAGATACTCAAAATCTGCAGTTTTTCACTGTTTACAGTAGCGGTCTCAATGGTCTGAAAACCTTGGGAGTCTCTGACATCTCTAAAGAGGGGGTCAACAAAGTCAAACAAATATTTTAACAATTCTCATTTTAAATTTCTAATCCAGTGCATAGAAGTAGATACAACCAAGACTTCTTCAGACTTCTTTTTAAGAATGTAAAAAGGTCCTGAGACCAAAATGTTTGAGAAATGCTGTTTGACAATATGCTACTGTTAGTCGGATGCAATGAGAAGGAGTCTGTCATGCAGTAGAGGTGTGGTAAAATGGTTGTGTGATAAGATTCCATGCCTTATTTTCTCAGACAACTTCTACTTCCTCAGACCAGCAACCAGTTTCATATCACAGACATCAAAAATCTGACCATGATCTTCTTCTTTGAAACCTTTAAAGGTTGTTGCACAACAAATAAAGATAAGCAGATTGCAATGTCCCTTTGGGACCCAAGGTATATAAGACTTAAATCAATCTAGTATGATTTGCTTAGTCTTTCAAGCAAAAAACATCAAGCTGCTGCATTATTGGAGTCAACAGAGCTCTAAGGAAAACTCACTGTATTTGGATTCTGGATGACCTATTGAAAACGACAGTGCTGGAATCGCCTGAAGAATAATATTTCCAGTGAATGAATATTTGATACAAGGGCTACTTTTTGTAGAGGTCTGTGGCTACAATCTATTAATTTATAAAAGAAATTACCCAGACAGTCAATTGATAAGTAAGTCATCATGTAGTAAATATCTTCCAGATAAGTGGATTCAGGTGATATTTTCTATAGATATTTTTTATAGTGGAAAAATAATAATTATCAAAATCCTTAAGCAGCATAGCTATATTCCAGCATTTAATATAAGTAATATGAATTCAAGATCACAAAGAGGAAAGACAAGTACCAATCAAAATTAAAGTTGCATAATGGAAATAAGTTTGCCTGAAATTTTCTTTTCCTGTTCTTGTAGTGCTTTAATAGGTGTAACAGAAAGAAGTAGACACCTTTCCCACTCTGCCATTTCATAAGGATCTTTAGTGCAGTCAACTTTTCCTTCTTAGGCAACTGTCAAAAGCATGCAGAAGAAAGAAAAAAATAGAAAAGAAAAAAATACTAACAGCTGCTCTATAAATTAATTGGTAAAAAGTCAGTTGAAATATTGCAGATGTTTTTAATCATGTGGGCCAACTGTCTATAAAGAAATAAGCATTATTATGTACACTGAGTCCTAAAAATAAGCTTAACTTACAGTTAATATAGACCAAAGAAAACTGTTTCTGGTTTCCAGATGTTTTGGATTTCAATTTTTCTTAGACAGCAAGTAATAAAGTAATAAAGGATTGTGGAAATTGTAGTTCAAAATACCCAGTGGCTATTAAATTTTTATGGTTTAAAGCCTTTTCAAAAAGAAGATTCCTGTTCTGAATCTTTAAAAGGTTGGTCTTGTCCTGAACTTTTAAAATGTTGCTATGATGCATGATTATAAACCCACTCAAGTGGAAATAGGCAGTCTACAAATGAATGTAGAAATAATATGTGAAAAAATATGCAAAGCATGTTGTTGTTGTTAGTTGCAAAGCCATGTCTGACCCATTGTGATCCCATGTACAGCCAACTAAAAAGACATGAAAATATAACAATTTAAAACACAATTAAAATTAATTAAATTAATGGCCAAATAACTGATTATAAATTTAAATAAAAAAACAATTTAAAAATTACACATTTAAAACTAATTAAAAAACCAATTAAAATCCCCAACCGATAGTACTAGGCCAGACCGGCTTGTTGGAACAGAAAGGTTTTCAGTGCGCGCTGGAAGGTCTGTAGGTCTGTGATGGTCCAGATCTCTGGGGGCAGCTCATTCCAAAGGGAGGGTGCTTCCACAGAGAAGGCTCAAACCATTGGGGCTGTCAGATGACTCTGTCCTGACAATGGAACCCCAAGGAGGCCAACCCCGTGGGAATGCACAGGTCGGCGGGAGCCTGATGGTGGCAACAGGCGGTCCCATAAGTAATGATGAAGAATTGGATAGTGGTGTCTATTGCTTTTTCTTTGGTGCATGGTATATATAACTATGTATTCCTGTGAAATGGCTGAGTATACAAATAAGCAAGCATTTATTTTATTTACTAAAGTACCGTATTTTTGGTGTATAAGATGCACCGGATTATAAAATGCATCTAGATTTTGGAAGATGAAAATAAGAAAAAAAAAGTTGTATTTGGAAAGGATGGGTGGTTTGCCTATTAAACCTTGGCAAAATTAGCTAATGTTATAAAAGAGAATGCATTCAAAACTGATGTGTATAATTATCTAAAGAGATGCTTGTATCCCATGTCCATTTTCTTCTTATTCAAACTATTATGCTGTCTACACTTATATATCATACTCCTACCACAAATCTTGGAAATTTGGTAAATATACAGCTAACTAACCAAACTTTACAATTACAATCATTATCTAAACGAATGTGACATCATCTCTTCACAGTAGTGCTTGCAGACTTAGGTAGGATCTACAAGTTTATCAAAATGGAAAAAAAAACTTTATTTAAAAAATAGGCATTTGATGACAGAAAATACTCAAAGCTAGAAATGCTGGAAGGCCATAAAGGATGAGTGATTCTGGGAAGAAAATAAGAAGAGTGAAAGAGAATAATGAAGATTATTGCCTCTGAGGGTAGGGGAGAGGGAATATAAGATGTATGGGGGCAGGGGATTGTGAGGCCAAAAAACAGATGAAAAATGGGCTGTTTTTAGCCTCCCCTCCCCAAGTGTCTTGTATTTCCAACCCGCAGAGGCATTTTGCAGGGTTCCAGAAGTCTCTACAGGGCTCATTTTTCTCAAAAACCAGCCCATTTTTTTGTTCTTTTTTAGTGAAAATGAGCACTGTGGAGGCTTCTGGAGCCTTGCAACATGCCTCTGGGGGCTCGGGGGAGGGAATACAAGGTGCCTGGGGGAGGGTTGGGAGGCTAAAAACTGCCCGTTTTTGCCCATTTTCACCTGTTTTTTGGCCTCGCAACTGCCTCCCCTCCCCCAGGCATCTTCTAGTCCCTCTCCCCAGCAGCATTTTGCAGGGCTCCAGAAGCCTCTGCAGGGCTAATTTTTCCCAAAAAACGGCCCATTTTTCGTCTTTTTTTTTTTTTTTTGCAAAAATGAACCCTGCAGAGGTTTCTGAAGCCCTGCAAAATGCCTCTGGGGACTGGGGCGAGGGAATATATTTGATGGCTGTATTCGATGTATAAGATGCACCACAACTTTCACCTACTTTTAGGGGGTGGAAAAATGCGTCTTATACACTAAAAATATGGTATCATATTTTTGGTCATGCTTTGTTTTTCCCTGTTCTTGGTGAAACACCTGTATGGAGTACAGTCTTTCTCATATTCAATTCAAACCATATGTATATTCAAGCCATATGCATCCAACCTTGATGTAATTATTCTTAGCAAGTTGGCAGGCATTCCAAGGGAAAGTTAATATAGACTTGTCTTAATAAACTCCAGTGAGATGAGGCCATCAAAATAGTGTGAATAATGGTTCAACCTCTATAGGATAGATAAATCCTCATGGGTAGAACTTTGGCCTATACTTAATTGAAAGGTTGTTTCATACTTGTTTGGCTTTGAAGGGTTCCATCTGCCAGGTTTCCATCTTTCTTATCTTATTTATTCCTGAATATTCTTCAAAAGTAGTTATATTCTTCAGTATTCTTGCATTCTCTTTGACTGCTATCTCTTATTATGGTATTATGTTTTGCATCTCTCTCCCCCCCCCCCCCCCACACACACTTGTATTTTGTTAAAATAAAGCTTTAAGTGCTGGTGAGATCATTGCTTTCAAATCCAGAAGATCCCATGTCTGGGGATAGAACAATACAATATGTCATAGATCTTTATGGCTATTGGTAATGTCAAGGCAGTTCAACATCAGACTGAAAGTGGGTTGCAGTTGCTGCCTGAACATAAGCCAGAAATAGCATTGCCATTCTGATCTTTATCATCTCTACACCATAGAAGAGAAATGGGCAGGGTTTAAAATCCTGTGGTTGCAGCCACCACCTAGATTTTTTTCACCCCACCTGTGGACACCCCACCTAGAGAGCTACATAAAGACTTAATCTGTCATTCAAATTTTTGCCACCTACCAGGCGTTGCAGGCATGGCTTGCAAAATGTATAGTCCTCCATTAGGAGAACGAGTACACAACGGAGCGTATTTGAGAGTAATTTGGTATATTACACTATACAGTTTTTACTGAGTAGCAAAAATAGGTTTTGTTTAATGGAATTAGAATTTTAAGCAAAGTCCATCTAACAGTCCTTAGTCATACACAGTCAATTCAATTCAGTTGAGTTCAGTAATACTCACAAAATACAAACTTCAGAAAAACAACAACCCACTCCAAACAACTCTCTTCCAG
>JAEANM010027713.1:0-10496 GCA_017656035.1 Myanophis thanlyinensis
AAAAACAAACAAACATATATATATATATCACAGTATGGTTAAAATGTTTGGTATTATATATATAATAATAAAAATCAATATAAAAAAAGAAATATATGGGACTTGACATGTTGCCCCTTAGAAAAATGGGAAGTCCACCTGAAGAAAGAGTGAATGGGACCCAATATACAATAAACAAGGTTTGTCACGGTACAAGTGATGAAACAATTGTATCAATTTTGGCACATGTACATTTAGCACATGTACATTCTACCAGGTCCTTTGTGGTGCCATGGAATTTCCTAGAGTCTAGGATATCTTGAACTTCAAAATGCTGTTCACCCTCAACTATAATAAGGGGTGGAACAGGGACAGGAGTGGGACGGAGGTCAGGGGTGATTTCAAGTTTCAGCAGACTACAATGAAAAATGGTGTGGACTTGCCGTAATGACTTTGTAAGTTGCAGTTCCACCATGACAGGATTAATAATATAAATGATGGGGAAAGGCCCAATATATTTGGGACCCAGCTTTTTAGACAGTTGCAAGGATTTCAGAAACTTGGTAGAAAGATAAACTTTGTCCCCCACTTTGTAAGGTTTAGGTTCAATTCTCTTCTTCTCTGCTTCAGCTTTATATGCAGCCCTGGCTTCATCCAAGGCTTTATGGACCACTGGCCAAATGGTTTGCAAATGACTGATCCATTGTTTCAGGGAGGGGATTTCTGGGTCATGGGAGGGCAACTCCCATGTTGGGAGTGGGAGGTACTGTATTACGCTGGTTCTCCTTCCTCTCTGATCGTCCGCAATTTGTGTTGGCAGGGGGGCAGAGGTCGGCCTTGAGGCCCTTAATATGTGGGGTGCCTCCGGGGTCGGGGCTCTCGCCCCTACTGTTCAAAATTTATGTAAAGCCACTGGGTGAGATCATTCATGGCTTTGGGGTGGATTTCCATCTGTACACTGATGACACTCAGCTGTACATTTCCACCCCAGGCCACCCCAACAAAGCCGTTGAAGTGATGAACCGGTGCCTGGAGGCCGTGCGGAGTTGGATGGGTCTAAATAGGCTCCAGCTCAACCCGCCCAAAACCAAGTGGCTGTGGTTTCCTGTGCCCAGATACAGTCAGCTTGTTCCATCGCTGGCCATGTGGGGAGAGATCTTAAGCCCCATGGAAGGGGCTCGCAATCTGGGTGTCCTCCTGGATATACGGCTGTCATTAGAAGATCAGATCGCAGCCGTCTCCAGGGGGGCATTTTATCAGGTCTGGAGGATCTTCAGCTGTGGCCCTTTCTGGATTGGGGTGCTCTTCGCACAGTCACTTCTGCCCTCGTTATCTCCCTCCTAGACTATGGCAATGCTCTCTACATGGGGCTCCCCTTGAAGAGCATCCAGAGGCTGCAGTTGGTGCAGAGTGCAGCTGCGTGGGTGATTTTGGGGGCTCCTCAGACCTCCCATATTACACCTCTCCTGCGCAAGCTGCACTGGCTCCCTGTGGCCTTCTGGGTGCGATTCAAGGTGTTGGTTCTTACCTTTAAAGTGTTCCATGGCTTGGGACCAGGGTATCTACAGGACCACCTGTTGCCACCATCAGCCTCCCGCTGGCCAGTGTGTTCCCACAGGGGGGGCCTCCTTGGGGTTCCATTGTCTGGATGTTGTCTAGCAGCCCCAAGGGTTCAAGCCTTCTCTGTGGGGGCACCCTCTCTTTGGAACGAATTGCCCCCAGAGATCCGGACCATTACAGACCTGTGGACCTTCTGGCATGCATTAAAAGCGTATTTGTTCCAACAGGCCAGTCTGGCCTAGCATTAATTATTTTGGGATTTTTAAACTGGTTTTAAATTTTAAATTTTATAATTTTTCATATTTTAATTATCCTCTCAATTTAATTCTTTTAATTCATTTTAATTGTTATTTATTCATTGTTTCCTTTTAGATGGTTGTACACCGCCCCGAGTTCCTTCTCAGGAGAGGGGCAGTTTATAAATCCAAATAAATAAAATAAATAATAAAATAATAAATAGCATTAAATTCTTGCCCTGTTGCCACTATGAATGGGGAGCGGGGAGGGGGTCCAGACAGTGGCAGTGAGAAGTGAGTCTGGGAGGGAAGGCAGGCACTGCACCATCCAACTCAGCCATCCAGGTGGGGGTGGGTGCCGTGGCAGGTGGGACAGAGCCGGTAGGGATGTTCGAGCTGAATGTTTGGAGCAACGCTCAATGAAATTTGCAAGCAGGCTTGGTGGGGCTGCTTAGCGGGAGACCCTGCTTGTTTGATTTGCTTCAGCATGGGGTGGGAATACAGAAGATGGAGGAAATCCATGCCTCTCAGTGTTCAACCCTCAAAGATTGCTTTGCATCCCAGAATTTGATCCTGCACACTCTCTTTCTTCTTTCTTTGTCTCCTACCCCTCCCTCCCTCCCTCCTTCCTTCCTTCCTTCCTTCCTTTTCTCTCTCTCTGATTCTGATTCTCTGGCACCACATTTTTTACTGGGTCTGTCGGGCACTTCTTCCAGCCCTTAGTTGATGCTGCATGTACCTCAGTCACTCAGGGAGATGCACAACCTGCTCTCTACCCTGAGAGACACTTGCCTGCAGTACCAACAAGGGCCAGAAGAAGTGCCCATGAGACCCAGCAAGCAATGAGGCAAGTACAGGGGCATTTTGCTCCCATTCTGGAACATGGAGCAAGTCCATTCCCTACCTCCATTCCCCACTCTTACCTTCTCAGGCCAGGCGAGGGGTAACTGGGAGGGGAGGGTGAGGGATGGGGCCAGGCAGTGGTGGGATCACGCAACAGGTGATATTAGGACGTATTTAGTGGTAATAAGAACAGCAAAGCATTCTCACTTTTCCGCCCTTATTGCATCTGCAGAAAATCTCCTGGCCGCCCTTTTTAGGGTGACCCACTCCCTTCTGGAGGTTGGAGAGCTGGAGGACCCCTTGCAAGGACGGGCCAAGGATTTTTCTTGTTTTCTGCAGGATAAAATTGCTCAGATTCGGGACAGGCTGGACTCCGACTGGACCCCTCTGTGAAAGGGGGCAGGGGCAGTTTTTGGTGAGATTATCTGGGCTGAGTTTGACCCTGTGACCCCAGAAGAAGTGGACAGGTTGCTGGGCAGCCTTAATGCCACCACATGTTTATTAAATCCATGCCCCTCCTGGCTGGTGTTGGCCATCCGGGAGGTGACGCGAGGTTGGTTCCAGGGGATTATTAACGCTTCTTTGAGAGAGGGGTTCTTGCCCGCCACCTTGAAAGAGGCGGTGGTGAGACCTCTCCTCAAGAAGCTGTCTCTGGATCCAACTCTGCTATCTAATTATCAGCTGGTCTCCAGCCTTCGCTTTATGGCAAAGGTTGTTGAGAGTGTGGTGGCATGACAGCTTCCTCAGCACCTGGATGAAGCAATATATCTTGATCCTCTCCAATCGGGTTTCAGGAACAGGTACAGCACAGAGATGGCTTTGGTCGCATTGGTGGATGATCTCTGGAAGGCATGGGACAGGGGCTATTCCTCTGTCCTGGTGCTATTAGATCTCTCAGCAGTTTTTGATACTGTTGACTACAGTATCTTGTTGCAGCGATTGCAGGGGCTAGGAGTGGGAGGCACCATATTACGGTGGTTCTCCTCCTTCCTCTCCAATCATTCGCAATTTGTGTTGGCAGGGGGGCAGAGGTTGGCCTCGAGGCCCTTAATATGTGGGGTGCCTCAGGGATCGGAGCTCTCGCCCCTACTGTTCAACATTTATGTAAAGCCACTGGGTGAGATCATCCATGGATTTGGGGTGGAATTCCATCAGTACACTGATGACACTCAGCTGTACATTTCCACCCCAGGCATCCCAACAAAGCCGTTGAAGTGATGAACCAGTGCCTGGAGGTGGTGCAGAGTTGGATGAGTCTAAACAAGCTCCAGCTCAACCCAACCAAAACTGAGTGGCTGTGGTTTCCTGTGCCCAGATACAGCCAGCTTGTTCCATCGCTGGCCATGGGGGGAGAGATCTTATCCCGCATGGAAGGGGCTCACAATCTGGGTGTCCTCCTGGATGTACGGTTGTCATTAGAAGATCAGATCGCAGGGGGCATTTTATCAGGTCTGGAGGATCTTCCAGCTGCGGCCCTTTCTGGATCGGGGTGCTCTTTGCACAGTCACTTCTGCCCTCATTATCTCCCTCCTAGACTATGGCAATGCTCTCTACATGGGGCTCCCCTTGAAGAGCATCCGGAGGCTGCAGTTGGTACAGAGTGTGGCTGCACGGGTGATTTTGGAGGCTCCTCGGAGCTCCCATATTACACCTCTCTTGCGTGAGCTACACTGGCTCTCTGTGGCCTTCCGGGTGCGATTCAAGGTGTTGGTTCTTACCTTTAAAGCGCTCCATGTCTTGGGACCAGGGTATCTACAGGACCGCCTGTTGCCACCATCAGCCTCCCGCTGGCCAGTGCGTTCTCACAGGGTGGGCCTCCTTGGGGTTCCATTGCCTGGACGTTGTCATCTGGCAGCCCCAAGGGTCTGAGCCTTCTCTGTGGGGACACCCTCCCTTTGGAACAAATTGCCCCCAGAGATCCAGACCATCACAGATCTGCAGACCTTCCAGTGTGCACTAAAAACTTACTTGTTCTAACAGGCCAGTCTGGCCTAGTATTAATTAACGGGGGTTTTAAATTGGTTTTTAAATCTTATAATTTTAAATTTTTTATTCAACCACCCATTTAATTCTTTTTAATTTGTTTTTAAATTGTTATTAATTTATTGGTTTTAGATTGTTGTACACTGCCCCGAATCCTTTTTTGGAAAAGGGCGGTATATAAATTGAATAAATCTAAATCTAACAAGGAGCCACAGCAAAGGGACAAAAGTGTTGCATGTTGCTGATACCTGGTCTAGTCAGTCAGAAATATTTCCTTAAGATTAAAAGCAGGATCAATTACAATAATATCTTACCTTAAACAGAAACAGGTAAGGTAGAGAAGAGTATGATTTGTTTCACTTTGTGGTAGTGCCTTACCTATATTTCACAGAAATATCTAAGAAAAAGAAGCTGGCTATTTAAAGCTTGCATCAACCTGATTTAACAGAAACATTGTAGCAAAGTTTTATGAGATTAATATGCTTAAGAGCAAGGCCAAAATCTGGATTGCTATTGGGTATCAATTTCAGGGGGAGACCCTGCACCATCTGTATTATGGGTAAAAAATCTAAAAGCAATTGTAACAATTAAAATTTGCAAAGATGAGATAACATTTTGATATAAGGAGCTCTAAGGAGCCAAATTTTAAACAAAACAAAAATTTTAAAGGTGTGAGAAGAAAACAAAATGCTAACATTGAAAAGACCATGAAAATTTTGTTTGTAATAGTTTCAAAATGAAAGAAGACAAATGTTATTTTTATGGTGTAGCAAAAAAAAAGGTATTCTAGAATTTTGAAAGAATATAATTTTTAAAAATCCAAACACTAGTAATTAAAATCTGAAGTCCTTCAATATACAAAAACTTGGAGGATTCACTGCAATTTTCCTTCCCTCAGTTTATCATTGTTGGTAAATTCATTTTTCATTTTGCATAATATTGTGGGTAAGGAATATGGTATAACTATAATATTACATTGGAAATAACTGATCTCCAAAGACCCATGGACCACCTGGGATTTCGTTCTGAAATAAAATCATTTGAAGAGTTGTCCTGGAAACTGCCTCTCTTTTTCCATTAAGTTAAATATCAAAATTACTGATTATTTAGAAACTCATTATTTTAACCACCTTAGTTTATTTGCACTCATCATCTTTCAGTACAATAGCCAAATCTAATTAGTTTGTAAATATTACACAGCCATCTTATATGTTGCTGACTCTATGGGGAACAAAGTCCTCTTGGAGTTGCCATCCCCACTCAGTGCTGTAATCCACTTCCCCAAAAGAGAGCTGAGGATTGAAGGTTCCATTCTCCCTCTAGATCTTGGCAAAACAACATTGGTTCAGACTGGATAAAAGAAATATAACACAATCTGTCCAGTCTGGAGCCTGGCTGGCAACATTCTAAGTGTATCTATTGCACTGGTTTTTCCCCAGTAAGAATGAGGGTCATCATATACAAAGATATACATTTGTATATATAGTTGACCTCTGTGAGTGGGAGAGTGGGAGTGGGAGAGTGTTTTCCTTTATTTACTATCCAAGGGGAAATACATGATAATCTGCTGAAGCAAAGATTCATTTAGTGGAGGAGGCTTGCTGTTTAAAGTTATTTTCTCTGATTTACTTTGCCAAGTTTGCCTATTGTGTATGAGCAATGCAATTATTTAATAAAGGAAATTAAATTAACTTCAGAACTAAATTAATCTGAATGAATAAATGTCCTTTTATATTTGTTATTGATTCAGCCACAGGAACCAGGGTATAGATCTTATTTCACAGAATTATCCAAAGCAGCAACATTAAAATGTTCCCAATTGCAAAAAGGTATTTTCCATCTTCCATTTCTTATAATATACTGTGGTGAAATTATGCTCCCACTGCATCTATCTCCAGTACATTTGGATGTTCATAAACATATTTTTCACCACCATTACATTCAATATCAATATGGAAAGTTTCAATTTGCAAACCTAAAATGATTTCTTTATTTCTTCTCAAGCTGTGCCAGTGGAATGAGTTCCATGATCTATGGTTACAATTACTCAGTACTGGATTAAGTGCAGTTACATTATGCAAATGGTTACTGTGATTAGGAAACTGCCTGCAGGCTAATGTGCTGCCAAAGCATGTCATGCTGTTTCAGACTATCTTGTTCTCTCTCTGCAAATTTTGATATGATTCCCCATCTTTCCACATAGCACAAAACATATTACAGATGACAATAAATTCCTAGCAGTGTTAACTCTTACTAAAGTAATAGATTAGCTCCCCTGCTACTCTTACATTTTCTTGCCGCTCTAGAATTTTATTCTAATATCTTTTAGAGCTCCCAAGTGATACCCACCTTTGTTTGGCAGAGGGTTGGCAAATGTTTTCTGTAACATACAAGGCTAACTGGCAGGTTTGCAGCCCAAGGAATATGACAGCCATTGCATGGGGCTGTCCCTCCAACAAGGCTGCTATCACCCAGGAAACCCTGCTTTTGACCATTAGGCACATCCTTGCTCTGGGAATTTGACTGAGACTCTGCCACCTGCTGGTCTATACAAAAATACATGGTAGGCTGGATTTGGCCTCTGTGTGTGTGTGAGAGAAAGGGTGAGTGTGTGCGTATTATAGGTAAGGAACATTTAGATAAACATAGAATTCCATTATTTTGAGAATGTAACCATATTGAAAGAGACTATGTAAGGATATAAAATATGAAATAAAAGTTGCTAGTATAGAAGTGTACTACAAATCATGTAGTGTGTGAAGACACAGGTAGAAATTCTTACCAGATGTCAAAAAAATTCATAGAAATAGGGTGCTGTAGCAATAAAGTGTTTCAACTATCATTAGCTATAATGGATATTTGGAATTCAGTTTTTCACTGCTGAAATAATCTTGGTAGTCTCCTACTAGTAATAGGAAATGTAACAAGCAGTAACTTAAATATTTTTGTATATTTAACTTTGAATCAGATCCTAAATCAAATTACTCATTGCATTACTTACCTGGGATAACTGCATTTCCAGACTCCACTTCTTAGGCTTGAAAAGAATGATTTGTTTCTTGTCCTTCTGAGATCTTTCAATTCAATTAAGAACAGGAGAAGAAAACCATATCAATAAAACAGTACTCACAAAAGTGCATAGTTTATTCATTCAAGAACAGCACATTACTAGAACTATTAAGTAAAAATAGGATAGTATAGGATAGGATAGGATAGGATAGGATAGGATATGATAGGATAGGATAGGATAACAAAGAGTTGGAAGAGACCTAAGAGGTGAGGTAGTAACATAGAAGTAATTCTTGGCTAATGTAGAAAGCTAAGCTGGGAATGCTTGAACTGGGAAACTAAGAAGTTCAGAGTGATTTGCTAGACTGTAAAATTTTAATTCTATCTCTTAGTTTTAAATAACACTCTATTTCTTAGTCCTAGAGATACAGTTTACACTGATAATGATAATTCAATTTACACTGAATAATAGTCTGTATTATTCTTTATTGTGTTTTCTATTTTGGCCCTCTTTTTATTTTTAAACAATTATTTGATTAAAATAATTTAATAAATTATTTTAAATTATTTCTGGTCTTTAACAGAAATAAACTGACTGATTTTAAATACTTTGTTAATTATTTCTGGTCTTTGACAGAAATAAAGTTTGACTGACTATAAAGTTTTATTTAAAAAAGCATTCTCAAGGAAACCAATGGCAAACTATTTTGGTATTATACCAAGAAAATTGAATGTGGGTGTTCATGTAAGTCATTGAGAGCTGGGTTTTATTTTACTGCCCCTAAACATTCCATTTATGGGAATATCAATGTTTTCTGGTGAATTTCAGGCATGCATGGAGTGGAAGGGGATGACTTACATCACCCAGATGGGTGTGACTTGGTGGACATATCCATATGGGCACCACTGGATGGGCGTGGCTGGGTGGGTAGGGCCAGGTCAATTCAGAGGATTAGATGCAGCCAGCTTGCTATAGATAGCATAGCCAGGTGGGCTTGACCAGTTGGACCCAACCACATGAATGTGGCTGGGTGGGTGTGGCCAGGTGGATGCAGAACAATTCACCCCAGACACCCCTATTTTCTGTTTGAAATAAAATTGGCCATTAGGGTAATAGTTCCAAACCTGTATTAGACCTTCATTATTCCAAGAAGCTGAATAAATTAGATAAGTACAGTGAGCAAATACAGTGTGGTGGCCCAAAATCTATACAGGTTCTAAGGCTTCTAAAGAAGCACTGTAGTGTTTGTTCCATGTTAAGACAGCACCAGAATCTTGCTTCTCTGTTACTGCTGCATGTATAGAACATTTATCAATTGAGGAATTTCTGAAGGTGAACTTCTGAAGGTGATCTATAGAGAGATTAAACAATAGATGCTCTGAAAACTCATTGCAAATAACTGCTGGTTTGAAAGAGGGATCAAAGAGGCCATCTACACAAAACACCACTTATCTCCTGTTTACAGTATAGTTCTTTCAGCAGTTCCAAGAAAGTTTCACACCCATTTGAACTATTCAGATGTCCCTGAGGTCACAGATAAATCTTCAAGTGGCCTCAATGACTCTCAGAAAAAGTGCTAATGGACCAGATGACTGCAAGAAATATACATTATTCCATTCACCACCATTCAGTCAGAACTGAAGAAGCTTCTTGGATGAGAAGCAAAATATCTTCAAGGAAAAACAAAGAAAGTCCAAATGCATTTTGAAAAGTACCTTTGGGATAACTATGATCTGGATGATTGAGAATCTCAATAGAGGGGTAGTTCTAAACAAATTGAACCAGAAATCCAGTCGATGAGGCTATGTGTTGACTGTTAAGGACAGTTCCCCATTAGGAGAATGAGTGTGCAGCGAAGCATTGTGAGAGTGGTGTGGTAAAATACACAAACCAGAATACAGAGAGATTGAGTAGAAAAATAGGTTTTTACTTCCGTGGAAATAGAGGTTTTACAAAGTCCATCAAACAGTCCGAATTCATACACAGTCAAGTCAGTCAGTCAAACAGTTCAGTTCAGGGATAATCCAATAATCAAAGTCCAGTAACAAATATACAGTTTGGTAACAGTTTGCAAACAGTAGCAAAACCGGTTAATACACGGTACTTCTAACTCCTCAGCAACAATAACAGTAACCAGCATCTACCAGGAAGCAGCAGCCAATCACATTTTCTTAAAGTTACAATAACAATTCTGGTTAATATATTGTCAACCCAACAATTGTTAGTTTTACATTCCTAACATACTCCCCTTTGGGTAGACAAGATATACAACCTTACAGTCTAAGTCCGTATTCTTCACAACACACTTTATGCTTTACAGTGCCTTGTGCTTTTGTAAAATGATCTGCTATATTGTTTTCAGACATACAATACTCTATAACAATCATTTTACTTCTAACACATTGCCTTACATTCAGATATCTTAGGTCTGTATGCTTTGACCTTGTCTTAACAGCAATATTTGATGCCATTTGAATTGCTGATTGGTTGTCTTCGTAAATAATAATAATAGGCTCTTGTATCTTTATTCCCATATTTAGTAGGAGTTGTTTGTAACAAACCAAGTCTGTACATAACAATGATAAACAAGAAAAATCAGCTTCTATTGAAGACAAACTCAAATGTTTCTGGTGAATAGGTCTCCATCCTATCAGTACTTTCCCTAAGAATTCACATATACCTGATATTGACTTTCAAGTAGTAACATCTGCTGCAATATTTGCATCCGCATATGCATTTAATCTTCAATCATCTTTGGGTTCTAGATACAATTGTCAAGATTCAAACGGAAATTTTATGTGGGGGGGGTGGTATTATGTGTATAGGCATGTGTGTGTGCTAGTTAAGTTGCTGGAAGCAGCTAGCAGGGAATCTTGCCAATGTAG